>BQKZ01000007.1:269275-286514 GCA_036244855.1 Temnopleurus reevesii
TGCATTCCATCGAACGCCTTCAACTTTGGTCGAACATCTTCCTTCTGTATTTCGGCATCAATGGGGTGTTTTTCAAATGACATGAAAGCTGGTCAGACGTTGGCTGTAAACTTAAAGGTGTGCTTGAGTTTTAAAGACATTGTTCAACATTGTTTCAGTTAAAAAAAAATCAACTGCCAGAATGTAATGATTACAAAAACTACGCCAAGAAAATATTGGGATTAAAAAATCAACGTATAGTGCTATTAAAAAAAGAGTAAAATTCAAATATCACCCATTTGGGCATGCAGGGTAGTCATAAAGTGACAGTGAATGCTCTATTCAATGTTGATGTATAGATATTTTGCAAGTGTCAGTATATTTTTCTTCCTTTTTGCATTCTTTGCTGCTTTTTTCATCAATCTGAATGATTTGATGGTTTCTTTTAGTAACATAGTGATAAACTAAACGAGTGACGGTGTATGTTTTGGTCATATAAGTGACACAAAAAATAATTCCGTTTGCTTTAAAAAAAAAAATCTGTGTCGATCAGTTTTGGAAGTTGAGATGGCGCTACATATATTCAACTACTTTATGAGCTATAGTATAACTATTCACAAAGTACAACTGGCTAGCTTGTGTGTAAAAATCCGCATGATCCCATATTCCATGGGTGAGCGCGAGTGAACAGAAAAACATCTCGACTTTTCGGAGATGGTTTTTATCGTGTTGCTATAGTGTAAATAGTTATGCTTAAGTTTTTATTTGTATTTAATAAAACACATTGCCGAGTTTTGTTATTGTACGTGTTCTTGTACTCTTTATCATGCAGGACTCCTCGTGATACCAGCATCTTGTTGTGAGGGCATCCTGCGAAAATGTTGATCAATTAATCAATCAATCAATCGCTTTTCAAAAGACACAGGGGTATTTCTGTATACACCATGTACTCAGAATTACGCAAATGAAGGTTCCCGTGTACAGTTAAATTAAATAATTATACTCACATGATATTGACAATTTTGCGCATGAATGGGCGTACTTAAAAAATCGCTTTGTTCAATATCTTAAGGTTGGCTAAGCTTGATTTTTGTGAAAATATTGGGAAGTGTATTTCTTTTTTTCATTTCTGCAATTTCGATAGATAGATAGATAGATTTTGTTTAAACACGGTAAAAAACAAAACAGATACACAGTCTGGTTTACATTGGGGCCGTGCCATTAACATAATATACAAGGTAAAATGACACTTAAATTACATATATAATAAAGATTAAGAGCGGAACAGGTCAATAAATATAAACTTTAAAACATTTGTAAAATGAAAATTAAAACAGAAAGTATACATAGAAAAAAATTAAACTGAAAATATATAAATACATTAAAATACATTGAATTTTGAATTGAATTGAATTAATTTATTTCCTTTTTCATATACATAATCAATGCAAAATAACATCATAAATAGAACAAAATAAAGGAGGCGAGTACCCTGAAAGCACAGTTTGTGTTGGGATCGCCTTTACAACAAAACAAAGTAAAACAAAATCATCTCTTTGAAAAAAAAAATTGGGGGCATTATAATATTAAATATCGATGTCAAGAGAGAGCATCTGGTGTATTAAACACTTGACAGCAAGCATTTCAGTTGCAGGTGTTGGTCCTGTTTGACATTGAAACACGCCATAAGTACATTAATAACCATATGCATATGTCAATGTTAACATAAATGTAAAAGGAAAATATAATAGTAAAAACAAGTACACAATTACGAGGAATACATGAATTAGCTGGACTTTAACAACATAACAACACGACACTTGTAACATGTTTCCAAAATAAGAATTTGCCAATTTTTGTTCATTTTAGATCCTGAAAAAGGACACACGTGATTTTTAAAAGTTGACACATTTTCTCTTATGTGTGTTTGTTCACACATTACAATTTGGATCATGCTGATTTTTACACACATGCTAGCCAGACAGTTGAACGACATAACCTGCAACTGTTGCTGCTGATGTTGTTTTATAATGCACTGAAATAGCTAAATTAGTTGCACTTTTATTGCGGTGCCTATATGACATGGGTAACAATTCATATTGCTAAAAACACCGATTTACATTATATATGCAGAGAGCGTGTTCATTAAATCAGTACCCGTTTACATAGCAATGCGATTGCGTACCCGTATTGTGTAGTTTAGGGCTGTAAATTATAGTAATGCACTTATTGCTTCAAATATATTTAAATTGTCTACCTAATGTTACGTGTAACAATTGGGCAGCGGGTGTAGGGGGGCGTAGCTGCTGGTGATCAATAAAACTTATGTATATGGATTTCTTATGTGGACATTCAACTGGTTCGACACTGACCTCGCTTTTGGTCAAGTAGAGGATGGCAACTATACGAAAAGTTTACTTGTTTGTGAGATTGGTAGGTCGCTGCAATTATTGCTGGGATTTCAATCTGACCACTATGTATTTATCAATAGCGTGTCAATACAAGGAGACCTGTAATAATGGTGAAGAACATTGTATAAATGTAAATTAAATGAATTCCGTGCTACAAGAATTCAGAAATACACTTCATCCAAACATTCCAACAATTTTGAAGAGCGCCATCTATCAATACATCTGCCACGACAAAATAAATGCCCTCGGTTGGAAGATTTATTTTGAGGCTGAAAAGGGAAAATGCAGAAATGAATGCTAACTACACTGAAAGAAAAAAAAACAACACATTGCAGGTTAATCACATGTGGGCGGATGTCGAAAGGTAGCCAATGTAAAAGTTATATTTGCGGTTGTCAGGTTAACAAGGTTTTTCTATCAATGGTTCTGATGCTAGTTAATGTTTGGACTTATTATAAACACGATATAAACTATTTTTGTAAAATATATCGGGTAATGGTACAATATATTCATATGCCGTGTATTTAACTGTGCGAACACAACAATCACAAGCCGGTTCCGATTATAAAGGAGTATTGAATTGGCGTTAGACTTAATTTTACGGAAATGGATTATATTGTTTTAATTTACATTGTTTTTCTCTTCTTCTTTTTTCTTCTTCTTCTTCTTCTTCTTCTTCTTCTTCTTCTTTCTATTCTTTTTATTTCCCTTTTTCTTATTCCCCTCTCCTCCTCTTCTCCTTTTTAATTTTCTTCTTCATCATTATCTCTTTTTTCTTCCACCTTTTTATTCATGTTCTTTTTCTTCTTTGTCTTCTTCTTCTTCTTCATCTTCTTCTTCGTGGTGAACAACTAATAGCTTGTCGGCTGCTGGCCACCATGAACGAAACAATCATAAAACTGGAAGCAATGTAGAAACTTAAACATAACTATGTACAAAATTTACAACAGAACAGATAAAAAGTAAAGAGTAAATCTATTTGAATAGGGAAAGACCATACGAATCAGGAAGGGATCAGGATGGAATTGGAAGAGGATTTCATTCGAAAAAGATATCATGGTTGCTTAAGTGTACACCTAGCCTTGCACAAGTTTTTACGATTGCACCATGGTATTATTGAACCTAAGGAAGAATCTACTTGTCATGCGATTGAAATGTACAAGTTCCCAAGCCAGTAGCGTCCAGTTGCATATTGATTATCTTCCTCTTAATCAATAAGTAAGTTTTGTTGTTAAGTTTTCTACTTTAAAGACTTTCACGTAAGAGGGTGACAATATTGATTGAAAAACAGAGGGATGGGATCTGCGTTCTCGCTTTGTTGCATGATATCAGTTTGACGCAATCGAGTCCGTGTAAATGGACGTCATCACAGAGACTTAGCAAGGATATTTAGAAATGTAGCTCCAAGTTGAAAAAAGTTAGACCAAAGTTGCATTCAATCTTTATAAAATGCGGTGTGTTCTTCTACTAGTCCTGCTCGCTGCGGCAGCTAGTGCGAAAGCACCGGATAGCTCTTCATCTTGGTGGTATTCATCCTGGGAGTACTCATCATGGTCATCAGATTGGTGGTCATCGTGGTCATCATGGCCGTCATGGTGGGGGTCTGAATGGTTCTCATCTTGGGGATATTCCTCATGGTATTGGTCATCTTGGGACTGGTATTCATCGGAAGGAAGCTGGTTCGACTTCCCCTTCGACATTGGTGACATCATCAATATATTTGGTGAAGCCATGAACGCCGACACCATGCCAGAATCAATCGGAATCATCTGTGACGGCCTCGGTGATCTAGGTCTGGGCGAGTTTCTACCGGAAGGAGTAGAAGCTTTCATCTGCGATGAGCTGGTAAACAACCCTGAAGATGCGGACTTCGATGAGGCATGTGAGGGACTAATGGAAATATTCGAAGGAGGATTTGAGGAAGAAGATGAGGACCGCCGTAGACGAGATGCTTCGTCTTCGTCTTCCTCATCATCATCATCATCATCTTGGTCATCATCTTCGCCATCATCGTCATCGTGGTCATCATCATCTTGGTCATCATCATCTTGGTCATCATCTTCGCCATCATCGTCATCGTGGTCATCATCATCTTGGTCATCATCTTCGCCATCATCATCATCGTGGTCATCATCATCTTGGTCATCATCATCTTGGTCATCATCTTCGCCATCATCATCATCGTGGTCATCATCATCTTGGTCATCCTCATCCTGGTCATCATCATCCTGGTCATCATCATCCTGGTCATCATCATGGTCATCATCATCCTGGTCATCATCATCCTGGTCATCGCCATCCTGGTCATCCTCGTCGTGGTCATCATCCTGGTCATCGTGGGACTCCTCATCGTGGTGGTGGGGTGATTCATCGTCATGGTGGTGGGGCTCATGGTCGTCTTGGTGGGGTTCTGAATCTGATTGGGAAGACTCTGACTGGTGGTCTGGATCCGACTGGTGGTGGTGGGAGTCGGAATGGAGTGAAGGAAATGATGGAGATTTAGAAGGCTTTCTTCTTGACCAATTCACTGATGTTCTTGGTATCCAGGACCCAGATAGTGATCATTCTGTTTGTCGTGGAATAACCGGAACGCTGCAATATGATTCTAGCAGTGTTCATGATATCATAGACGAGTTTGCATATGATATTATATTACTTTTCCTATCAGATGAAATCAGCCGATGTCGATGGTCATCCAGCGTCTCCAGATCCTCATCCAGCTCCAAGTCCAGCTCTTGGTCTTGGTCTGATGACTCCAGTTCTTTCAGTGATTCTTTCTCTTTCAGTAGCTGGTATTTCCCAGATCTTTCCATTCCCGATCTCCAAACGACTATCGCAATGACACTTCTGGAATATACAAGTAAGGATGACTATTGCACTGACATCGTGCAAGCTGCTTTCGATGAAAAGAATGGGGATCGCGATGCTCTGGACGAAATCCTGGAGACAATGAAATCAAATATGGGTGAACTTGTAAGCTCACAGACCTTCTGTGAGGAAATGCTAGAGAATGTGATGAACGAGGCTCCGGACTTAGTAAATATGACACTCCGCTTCATGAACATCAATCAAACGTACATCTGCGAGGGTATTATTTATTCATTTGATGAGGATGCCAATTTTCCAATAGATTTTCCATCATCTTTTCCTGAGGAAAGTGAGTCATCTTGGTCTTCTTCTTGGTCGTCATCTTGGTCTTCTTCTTGGTCTTCCTCTTGGTCTTCCTCTTGGTCTTCCGACTCATCTGAGTCATCTGAGTCATCTGAGTCATCCGACTCATCGGAGTCATCATCATCATTTTCCTCGTCTTCGTCTTCATCAGCATCCTCATCTTCATTTTCATCTTCATCGTCATCTTCGCCATCATCTTCATCATGGTCATCATCATCTTGGTCATCATCTTCGCCATCATCTTCATCATGGTCATCATCATCTTGGTCATCATCTNTCATCTTCGCCATCATCTTCATCATGGTCATCATCATCTTGGTCATCATCTTCGCCATCATCTTCATCATGGTCATCATCATCTTGGTCATCATCTTCGCCATCATCATCATCGTGGTCATCATCATCTTGGTCATCATCATCATGGTCATCATCATCATGGTCATCATCGTCATGGTCACCCTCATCCTGGTCATCCTCATCCTGGTCATCCTCATCCTGGTCATCCTCATCTTGGTCATCATCGCCTTGGTCATCCTCTTGGTCATCTTCTTGGTCATCCGATTGGTCATCATGGTCTTCTTGGTGGTGGTCTAGTTCTGAATGGTGGTGGTCTAGTTACGGAAGTGAATGGAACCCAATTAATCCCCACATTTTAAGGGCAGTTCCATTTGATATTTGGATCCAGCTTGCAGGGCGAATTTACAGAGCGGACAATCTGCGTGAAGGTGCCCTGATATACTGTGACACTGTACCAGATAAATTTTTGGATGACGTTGCGAAGGATATGTGCGATGCTATAGAGGATGAAGAGTTCTATGATTTCCTCAAACTTTGCTACCAGATTTCGCATGAAGATGAGTATGACGACTGGGAAGACTGGGAAGATTGGGATGACTACACGGAAGATATTTACTTCTCTACCCTCTTTGATACGGTTCCATATGCACTCAACATCAGTACCGATGACCCATTTGAAATGTGCAGCTCCTATACCAACCTCTATACTTTAGATAACGACGGAATACAAGAAAAGGCCCATAACCTAATATCAGCTTTCGTGTATGAAAGTGGTGCTTGGCTTTACAGCACATCGTGTTGGAGATACTACGATTGGCGACACTTCTGGCCATCTTCATTGTCATCGAGCTGGTCCTCTGAAGTGTCGTACTCGTTCGGACAGTCAAGCAGTTTCTGGTGGTATGATGTGCCAGCAGTTGACTCGCTTGATCATGTGCTCTCTGTGATCTTCCAACATCTAGGCAGCTGGGATAGTGAGGAACAAATGTGTAAGCAGATAGCCGTTGGAGCAGACCCAGAGCTTAGCGAGGAGTTGTTTGATCTGTTAGATGACATGGTCAGCACCATTCTGGACTTAACGACCAATGCTCGACAATGTCGGAACTTTATCAACAAACTTGTAAATAGTGGAATCTTCTCTACTGATGACATGGAAAAGATGACAGGCTATTCAAGTTCTACTGATCTTTGCGAGTTTGTGGTAGATACTTTCTCCGCTAACACCGTCAAAGTTGGTGCTCTTAACCTACCAGACCTGGAGAGCTACAGTTATGAAGAAGAAATCATAATTTATCTGGGTGAACAAGCTACACAGGATGGAATGATTCTCCCGCTTATCCCCTTTAACACGGTTGTAAAGCTCATCGCCAAGATGTACAAAGCAGATAGCTTCCCAGCAATGACAGACTCTTTGTGCAACGTCATGGGAGAATACTTATCCCGTGTTCATGATCTAGGAAGTGAGGTAGAACCACTATGCAGAATCTTCAGCGCCCGAGATGCTGACCTTGAAGAATTACAAGCTGACTGCGAAGAGAGTCTTGTACCTGTCTTCTTTGGACCTGATTATCCTACTGCCCTCCGATATTTCGACGATGAGGCGTTTCTCAACTTCTTGTCTGATACGTTTGGACTTGATCTTAGCATCTTTGAAGAAGGAGATCCACAAGATGTCTGTGTTTCAGTAGGAGGTGTTGTGAAGGAAGTACTTACATCTGACCTGAGTATACTGGACTTTGGCAAAGAAACTATGGTGGAAGTTGGCTCCTGGCTTATTGAAAGGTACGGAATGGCGTTTTGTGAACAGATTGACCAGATTCGGTCGTATCTGGATGATCTGCATTGGTGGGATGAATATGGACAATGGTGGTACTGGGGGTCATCGTATGAGGAATACGAGTACTACAGGGATAGCCCACGTATTATCTCTCTGGAAACCATTGAGACAATGGATAGTATCATCGGGGTTTTGACTGGGATGGGGAGCATGGATAGAGTCTGTGACGTCATGGTTGATAGCAGAGATGATGTGGAAGGCTATCTGGAGGACATGGCCGACCAGATTATCGGAATTCTTGAGAATGTTGACCGATGCGAACGGCTTGTCGACACCATTGAGGACATCATTGTCTCCGGGGATGTATTCGATGGTTTTGATGACAGCTATAGCTACGATCAATCATCTTGGTACTGGTGGTGGTCATCATCTGCACCGTACACAATGGACGTCGATGATGTCCTCCGAATGATCGGATTCGAGGACCGCAGTGAGATGTGTCTGGCTGTTGTTCAAGCATTTACTCAAGAGGTTGTTGGTGAGTGTGTTTCTTGGGATTTTTTTAGGTTCATAGATAACAATCAAACATGATAGAAGTTTAAAAAGAGCGACTAAAAATAAGAATGATAATAAGAAGAATAAGAAGAAGGAGAAGAAAGTTCGAATATTAAACAAAAGTAAAACAAAAAAATGAATAAAAACAATCAACATTGTGTTGAGTAGAAAGCTTAATGGTACACCGAGTTATCTTTCTTGGAAACGTGAGTGGTCCTGAAAAGGACCTACCCACTCTCGACGTTTCAATGAGCATGTCTTTTTACATCTTCATAAAAATGAGTAAATTCACGATCGAGAGGCCTTTTATTGATTTCTGGGAAATCAAAATTAAACTGTCCGGTCGCCTGGATATTTCTCCATGCAGGCTCCAGTTGTAAAGAAGTAAAGTTTTAAAGTAAATCCAAAAATCAAATTCTGATTTTGTTACTCCTTTACCTCATCTAACAATTGTTCTTTATTTTTTACATATTACTTGTGCCCTTTCATTATCATTACCATCATCTAATTCTTCTTCCTTCATTTATATTTGATTTGCTACTGCCAATATTTTGTTTATTGTTTTATTGTCTCACTAACTGCTCTTTTATCCAACCTATAATTCATATGTAAATAACGACGACTCGCTTTATCATGCTAGAACAAAACCAGAATTTGAATTTCTCCTTTGTTTCCCCTGCAGAGGAATGCAAGGGCATCGTAGATTGTGCTGGGGAGTGTAACGGCGATGCTCGTGAGGACTGTGCTGGTGTATGCAATGGAGATGCTGACTATGACTGTGCTGGGGAATGTAACGGGGAAGCCTACATCAACTACTGCTTCGAGTGTGTTGGTGGGCGAACGAACAGGGATGCAGAATTTGGTGCTGATCGATGTGGGTTGTGTAAGAAAGCCAAAGACTACAAAGAGATATGGGATTGTTCAGGATCTTGCAACGCTACTGCATTCTACGATCGATGTGGTGAATGTGTCGGTGAGTAGGCCTCTTCTTCACCGAGAGAGCATATCAATTTTGATAGTTTTTGCATGTTATCATTTTTATTACACATGGTCTACTTCTTGTATACAAGAATTAAAATGAAATATAACAATTCGAGAGTTTTTCATTACCCTCAACGCATTTCAAATTGCTTTATAATAGTGTTTTATTAGCAAAACCCCAAACCAACATGATTGTAGATTTTGTAATGCATCGATCATGTTTCCTTTCTTCCTTATTTGAAAATGTGTCTTTAGGCATTTTTATTGGGTATTTATTAACACTTCATTCTTCTTTTTTTTTAATCATTTTTTTAAAAAAATAAGGATATCAGATAGCATAATTGTGTACTCAGTCAGGGGCCTATTCTCAGATGTAAGGATAGATCAGTGATTCTTTTTTTCTTTGTCGTCTGCTACTATGGGCATGACTACGGTACATAAGAGAAGTTTCCGAAGTTTGGCAAGTTCTTCAGATTACAATATCTGCATTATTCCATATACCACAAGTCTCCACAATTCTTGTCTTTCTTCACTTTTTTTTAAATCCTTGATTAAATTTGTGTCTCTAGTTTCTTATATAATTTGAAATCTGTTTGAAGCTCCGAGCCAAATTTGATTTCAAAATATTGATGAAACCATACGTTTTCATAACGGACAGAAAATTATCAATTAGATGACCATAATTTTTTCCATTTTGTCTTTTTTGCCTTCATTCGTTCAGGTGGAAATTCTGGTTTAGCTGAGGATGAAAATGATGATCGTTTGGATTGTCGAGGAGTTTGTGATGGAGACTGGGTAGAAGATACTTGTGAATTCTGCGAACCCTATTCTGATGCAAACTACACTGGTGGCAGCAAATACATGGACTGCTCTTCCACGTGTGTCACACCAGGTAAGTTACCTGACATGTAATGGTCAGCTCAGAAGAAGAACCTCTATGCAAGAATCATTTATTAACACAATCAAAACGAACTTCGAAGAATGTTATACTGTTATAGCCCGAATACATCATATTGAGATGCGCGAACAACATTTCTGTTGGTTATGATTTCAATGATAGTGAAAGGGATGTTGAAATGACGTTTCAATTAATTAAAAAATAACAGACGCTGAAGAAGTCTTGGAGTCTTGGAGTCTTAGACATTCGAATACGACATTTGGTTGCACATTTTGTGGAAGCGTATATTTCTAAACTGCAGTCCTGAAAAATAAGAGGTAGAGGAGAACATTAGATTATTAGATTCAATAAACCCATCTTCTCTGTAATTAACTCAGTCTAGCTCATAGAGGAGCTCCAAATAACCGCTTCATTTCCAAAGCACGCGTTGCCGATACAGAAAGAACTTATTTTACTAAGGTTATTCTTCCACCGGTCCTCAATTTCACACTTGCAGAGTTATCCATCGGTTACAATTTACTCATACCAGACTTCGTACTAAATTCTAAATTCACTTGGACATAGATTAAACAAAGAAATTGCTACATCCTTTAAAATACAAGTAACTTCTTGCCTTTGCGTTACCTGTATCGTGTAAACTTTCAGCCTAAATCAGAAAAATGCTCTATAAAGTGATGGAGGACTTGAAAAGAAGAGTCTACCCGAAAATGATATTTTTAACAGGAGAAGAAACATTTTGTGAAGAGAAAAAAAAACAGTTTGACTGAAATCGGACAAGTCATAAAAAGGTTATGAACTTTTAAAGATGCGAAAGAATGATCAAATCAGTGAAAATTTTCAGACATGTCGCCAATTTGATGACGTCATAGATGCACTACTAACCAGAATTGTCTTTACATTTATT
Source organism: Temnopleurus reevesii (assembly GCA_036244855.1). Classification (NCBI taxonomy): domain Eukaryota; kingdom Metazoa; phylum Echinodermata; class Echinoidea; order Temnopleuroida; family Temnopleuridae; genus Temnopleurus; species Temnopleurus reevesii. The sequence continues at coordinate 280,249 of BQKZ01000007.1, forward strand.
GTGCAAAACTTATAAATTTCTTTAGAAAGGTACAACGTTTGTATGAATACAAACGTGCCAATAGGGGTTCTACATATCTATCATAAAGATATACTTTCTTTAAAGTTTTGAGGAAATCACATTTTTGGGGGAAAAAACTATAATTGAATTCAATTCAATTCATTTATTTTCACTTCATCAGAAATAATACAAAGTATAATGAACATTTACCAAAAAAAAAGTTGAATAAAACTCTGTATAACAAAAGTATAATGAACATAACATTGACAATTATTGTACAAAGCAGTTAACATACAAAGTAAAAAAATACATTTTATGGAGTGCTTTCTTTCTTGTTTTAATAATAGGAATACTGATGAAGTGGAGGGGTCAGCTAAAAAGCAATGCTTGTAGAGTGCGGACCCCTCAAAGAAAGAAAATGAACAATAAGAACTCATAATCAGAAATGAATAGCACTGATAAGAATATGATGAGTGGTCAGTTGAGCACATATGACGTAATCAGTTGCCAATTTGTCTAAATATTGAAACACTCATAACTTTCTCATAACTCATAACTCATAATTTTCTTAAAACTTTTTTTTGGTTCGGTTCATCTGATTTTTCTGCTCCCGTTGAAGAAATATTATGTTTGGGTAGACTCTTCTCTAAATAACCTTGCGAGTGTTTGTCGATTTCATCTCAGTTTTAAAAGGGAAGAATGTAAAAAAAAAAAAAAAAAGCTTGAGAGTAAAAAACACTTCTCTTTTTATCTATATTGACTTAGTGGACAATTATTGAAAGAATGTACCATACTGACTTGATCCACATAGTCCATTCGATTGATCCGTCACGCCTTGATGAAATCTTCCAAACAACCTCAAAAGATGCAAATTTTTACATGGTTGAGTTTTGGAAACTTGCCACTACTGTGTATAAACTCAGGGATACCATCAGACCACATCTAATGCAGGAAATCGAAAATTCCCAAGTCATGCATAAGTTAGAAGGTGTGGTACATAGTCGCCTCCTGTAAATCTACTTAAAATATCTCCTTTTATTTAAATCTCATTTACGTCCTTTGAGAGTTGTAGAATTTCTTATCAATGCTGAGGAATATTCAAACTATCTTAGACAGGGTTTTTTTTCGGATGAGTGCTTTGATCATTGTGTCTTTTTTACCTTGCAGTAATTCCTTTTTTCATTCCTTTATTCGTTTATTAATTTATTTGTGCATTTATTCCATATCTATTTTTTGCTGTATTTACTTCTCAGTTCATTTATTTTCTAATTATCTCATCAATGTATTTGTTTGCTTTTTTTTCAAATGATAATTCCAACATTGCAATAATCAAAAGGGATGTTGCTACCATTGCAAATATCAAGTTTTGCAGACTCAGGTAAACTGGCCTGGGAATTAGAGCTAGATATATTTCATAAAATATCAACTCGATAGGCCTCTGCAATGATTGCATAAATCGCATAAATTCATAAATAGGGCCTCATGGAAGACCACCAAATTGATGAAATGAGCCACCCTGTACAAATATCAGAAATAAATAAATAAATAAATAACCAGTTCCGATATCAGAGTACTCTGTATTGGCGTTTAACTTAATTTTCCCAACTCTGTGGATACATTTTAACGTGCACTGCAAGCCAAACTCGCAGCATCGTATTCTGCGTTTGCACATTACACATACTCGTTTCACCGCAGCCACGTCTCATCGGGTGTCTCGTATATACGTCGAAAACCTGAAGAAAAAAAAAAGCGGGTGAATTAGACAGGAAAAAAATATCATAAACCCATAATAAAAATTCCCAGTCAATTCCTACTGTTCCCAAGCAATTTAACGAATTGATCATTCAATTTTGCCAAAATCGCATATGACCCTAAATGCATTCTGAGCGAAAGATCAAACGCTCGATATGTGAATTGTTTTGAAAATATTTCCGGGAAAACTTATAATTTTGATTGCTCATGTATCGTTAATTTATTTAATGGGCAATATGATCATGAGTAGTTTGTATTCTGTAAAATATTGTCATGTAAATGGCAAATAGGTTAGCTGTTTGAAAACCTAAAAATGGTTTGCATTGCCACTCGGGGTCGAAAACGATTCTAAAATTTCACATGTAGGCAAGACAGCTTTCAATATACTCAATAAAGATTTTCTCATCCTCATTCGATGCAAGTGTAAAAACATTAAATATTATAATTTTTTTTTCATTTGTAATTCATTCAATGGTTTTGTCAATACGTTTTGTTTCCCTCTACTGTTGGTATCAAAGGTTGTGTATATTCTTCAATTTGACTTCCTTTGAAGAAATAATGGGTATTTAAGTGTTCGGATAGCATTAATGCTGTGTTTTGATAATGCCGTTAATTAATATTCTGATGGTTTTATATCGAAGCCAAAGGTGTAGATCACTTAGATCACTTAATTGAGTTTTTAATTTATGTATACTGAAAGATCAGAAAAATCATGACAATTTGCCCCCTCCGCCTACGGTGGCAATTTATTATTTTAATCGTGCAATTAACTCCAAAAATTGCATTGCTCGGTCATGATTAAATGATCATCAACCATAATTAGCTGTCACCGTTGACAAATCATAAATTGAAGTCTAACTTATTGTAATTGTAATTGCATGTTATTATCCAATCATAAAANGTTCGGTTCATCTGATTTTTCTGCTCCCGTTGAAGAAATATTATGTTTGGGTAGACTCTTCTCTAAATAACCTTGCGAGTGTTTGTCGATTTCATCTCAGTTTTAAAAGGGAAGAATGTAAAAAAAAAAAAAAAAAGCTTGAGAGTAAAAAACACTTCTCTTTTTATCTATATTGACTTAGTGGACAATTATTGAAAGAATGTACCATACTGACTTGATCCACATAGTCCATTCGATTGATCCGTCACGCCTTGATGAAATCTTCCAAACAACCTCAAAAGATGCAAATTTTTACATGGTTGAGTTTTGGAAACTTGCCACTACTGTGTATAAACTCAGGGATACCATCAGACCACATCTAATGCAGGAAATCGAAAATTCCCAAGTCATGCATAAGTTAGAAGGTGTGGTACATAGTCGCCTCCTGTAAATCTACTTCAAATATCTCCTTTGTAGAATTTCTTATCAATGCTGAGGAATATTCAAACTATCTTAGACAGGGTTTTTTTTCGGATGAGTGCTTTGATCATTGTGTCTTTTTTACCTTGCAGTAATTCCTTTTTTCATTCCTTTATTCGTTTATTAATTTATTTGTGCATTTATTCCATATCTATTTTTTGCTGTATTTACTTCTCAGTTCATTTATTTTCTAATTATCTCATCAATGTATTTGTTTGCTTTTTTTTCAAATGATAATTCCAACATTGCAATAATCAAAAGGGATGTTGCTACCATTGCAAATATCAAGTTTTGCAGACTCAGGTAAACTGGCCTGGGAATTAGAGCTAGATATATTTCATAAAATATCAACTCGATAGGCCTCTGCAATGATTGCATAAATCGCATAAATTCATAAATAGGGCCTCATGGAAGACCACCAAATTGATGAAATGAGCCACCCTGTACAAATATCAGAAATAAATAAATAAATAAATAACCAGTTCCGATATCAGAGTACTCTGTATTGGCGTTTAACTTAATTTTCCCAACTCTGTGGATACATTTTAACGTGCACTGCAAGCCAAACTCGCAGCATCGTATTCTGCGTTTGCACATTACACATACTCGTTTCACCGCAGCCACGTCTCATCGGGTGTCTCGTATATACGTCGAAAACCTGAAGAAAAAAAAAAGCGGGTGAATTAGACAGGAAAAAAATATCATAAACCCATAATAAAAATTCCCAGTCAATTCCTACTGTTCCCAAGCAATTTAACGAATTGATCATTCAATTTTGCCAAAATCGCATATGACCCTAAATGCATTCTGAGCGAAAGATCAAACGCTCGATATGTGAATTGTTTTGAAAATATTTCCGGGAAAACTTATAATTTTGATTGCTCATGTATCGTTAATTTATTTAATGGGCAATATGATCATGAGTAGTTTGTATTCTGTAAAATATTGTCATGTAAATGGCAAATAGGTTAGCTGTTTGAAAACCTAAAAATGGTTTGCATTGCCACTCGGGGTCGAAAACGATTCTAAAATTTCACATGTAGGCAAGACAGCTTTCAATATACTCAATAAAGATTTTCTCATCCTCATTCGATGCAAGTGTAAAAACATTAAATATTATAATTTTTTTTTCATTTGTAATTCATTCAATGGTTTTGTCAATACGTTTTGTTTCCCTCTACTGTTGGTATCAAAGGTTGTGTATATTCTTCAATTTGACTTCCTTTGAAGAAATAATGGGTATTTAAGTGTTCGGATAGCATTAATGCTGTGTTTTGATAATGCCGTTAATTAATATTCTGATGGTTTTATATCGAAGCCAAAGGTGTAGATCACTTAGATCACTTAATTGAGTTTTTAATTTATGTATACTGAAAGATCAGAAAAATCATGACAATTTGCCCCCTCCGCCTACGGTGGCAATTTATTATTTTAATCGTGCAATTAACTCCAAAAATTGCATTGCTCGGTCATGATTAAATGATCATCAACCATAATTAGCTGTCACCGTTGACAAATCATAAATTGAAGTCTAACTTATTGTAATTGTAATTGCATGTTATTATCCAATCATAAAACGATTAAACACATTTACACAAAGTAAGAGTAAGAATATAAAATTAATGCATGTAAGCATAATACGATATGATTGGCTGGATAGCCCAATCAGCAACATAAACCATATGACGCTGTTCTTCCTTGGGGTAATTCATTTATTTGATATTTTTGAAATGCTATTTTTCCATGCTCGTCGAAGCATGTGGACTCACTTTAAGTTGTGACTTATACAAAGAAATGGAAAAGACAAATATTTTAGGCCTAAAATGTTGACATCACGTCAAATGCACAGAACGTCCCGTCGTGAGCTACAGTTTTGCGCTTGCCTTGATTGTTTTGAGCCACTATTTTCTGTGCTTATTAAGCATCACTGACTCGGTATGTAACGTCAAATTTCTGTGTCAGTATTTGAAACTGTATAAGGCCTACATATGACCAAATTTCAACGTCGTTTGAAATTTCCAGTTAACTTAGTATTGAAATGGAGGTGAACAATCTTGAGAGATTACGATTAAGAAAAGGATACAGCCTATACCAACAGTGTACATTGCGCTCCCATTACACTTGACCTATATTTTTGTTTATACTCATAATGAATCTATAATTTGAGGTTAAACATATATTCTTCGTCCATAAAACGTCGTCATTTGATAATTAGACGCTAGAACGGAAATTGTTACCACAAAGGCCGCCCTGCAGTACTCATTCCGAGTAAAGTATTGATTAATATTGGTCTGCTGAAGGAAAATCGAAGTTTTGAGTCGGACCAGCACATTGTTGTTAACTACAACCCTCAAACACCCCAGATGTGGCATTCGTATGCAAAAATGGATTTAGCACTTACACTCAGATGGATCAATAAATCAATATTAAGACATTCAGACCGTACCGGTGGCTGCCATTTTAGATAAAAGTGGGGAGACGAAAGAAACACTGTCTGTGATGGCTGACCATTTACGATTGAACTTGCTTGCGGTTTCATGAATTAACGGTCTACTGAACCAATATACTCACCAATGTCTGGGACTTTCTGTTAACCATGTAAACCAAAGAATTCTGATAGATGTCTGATCTCCAGTAGTGTTTTACTGGGATCCAAACATGAAGAGATGACATCGTTCTTACAGTCATCAGTCTATGACAGTTTAATTGATCCTGAAACAAAAAAGCAGTGTTAAAAAAACATGTTTTGTTGTAAGCACAATCATACGTTAGATCCTATAGTTATATTTATTTCAAATATGTCAACACACTGTAAAAAAAAAAAAAAATAAAACAAGCAAACACAGCAAAATGACAGTAAATCCAATGACATTGGCGCCATAATCCACATAATACAAAACGTAATGTAATTTTTGATGGTTAACGTGGCCGAATTTATCCATTGCCATCAGATTTGTGACAGCTTTACAAACTACTACTTAGTTTGAAAAAGGAAATAAGGAAAAAGGAAATAATTATAGGGTAATTACACCCAGACAATAATGAACAGTCAGTAAATCAGATGAACAAACTGTGAAAATTTGAGCAAAATCGGATAATCCGTTCAAAGGTTATGAATTTTCAAACTTTGTAAAAACTGCTAATTCACTACCAT
>BQKZ01000007.1:286999-319499 GCA_036244855.1 Temnopleurus reevesii
TTTTTTGCCTGTACGTTTGCCAATTTAAGGAGCCCATGAGGGGTTTAAATCAAAACTTTGAAATGTCTTGAATGGATTATCCGATTTTGTTCAAATTTTCACAATTTGTTCATCTTATTTTTTTTCATTTAATGGTAGCAATTTAATGTCTGGGTGTAGTTCCCCTTACCCGTCTATGAGACACTCTGAACTCTCCATAGAAGCCAAAACGATCTATATTTCGTCCAGAGGGCCAGTGAAGCTAGGGAACTTGGCTTACTCTGTCGTAAAAAATAGAGAAAAATAACACTGAGTAGAATGAGGGTTTTACTATAAAATAAAATATATATTATGTGAAAATAAGCAGGCACTAGAAGTATTGCTTTTATTTTTTAGTTTAGGGTTATCTACGATTTCATATCGAACCATTTTCCATTTTTGCTATCGAATTGTTTTAATGATATCACATATGCTCTGATAGACGGATACCTTTTGCCTATTTCCTTTTTGTTATATGAAAAACGTATTAGTGTTAAATGGGTGTGTATTATTGAATAACGAATGCCTAAACAGGGACCATTTTATAATTTTTCAATAAATTTGGATATAAGTACAGCATGATTCGTTTACCATTGGTTGCGACATCATTTTATTGGAAATTTTGGAAACTGCGAATTGGATGATGGGATTTGATTGCAAATTTTCCCGAAGTTTGATTGCAAATTTTCCCGAAGTTTACAGCTTGTGAAATAATTAATGATTGAAAAAGGTTTTCGGATGAAACAATGGTTTTGGTCACTTCACTGATTTTAGATTAATTATCAGAATAACATTAACCGAGGCATTAATTTCTCCATATGTTATTACTATTGCATACTTCATACGCTGATTCCCCCATTTTATCTTTCATCATGCTTTGTATGTGAATGATATTGGCATGGAATAAGAATGCTGTTTCCAAAGTTATGAGGAAATATTTGTTACGTAGCTATAAACACATGTAGCATAATATTTATTGGCGTTTAAACTATAATAAAGGATCCTCATTTAGCAATAATACATTATCGACCATTTGTGTAAACAACGCCTTGCGTTATACAACTCGGTCCAAACGAGGCGCAAATTGAAGACCGCTCATTTTGTCTGCAGGCGTTGTGTAATATGGCTATCTCAAATCGAGGCGCTTATCAGTACCTTCCGAATCTGAGAATGTAATGATTTTAATCAAATGCTCAATGAAAAAATTAATGTAATTTTGAGAATAGATGAGAACATAGTGGAAATAAAAATCCTCTATTCCGATGTCCGGGTCCGGATCTCGGGCTACACTACGCAATATATTAAAAAGATAGATGAAAGTATTTAAAAAAAAATAATTGCAGCTAAAAAGCTTAATTTTGATAATCATGAAGATACAAATTATAATAATTAATACTGTATATAATTGAAAAATAGGAACAAAGCATGAATAACATTTCAAATTTCAAAAAGAAATGGTGAACAAATATGATATTAGGTATCAAAATTATCGCCGGAATAAGTTTTAAATATAGAAAATGTTATATTGCGAAAAAAAGACTTTTCACGAGGAAATATTCATAATAAACACACAAAAAATAGCATAGTAGTTTGCGACACTTCCACTAACCGCTGATGCTATCTGTGTAATGATGATAATGATAAAGATATCGATAATGGTTACAGTAATATTACTACTGCTGCTACTAATACTACTAATAACTAAACACAATCTCGCGAAAATCACTACTAATCTAAGATTTACAAACTTGACAAGGCAAGACTCTTAAGAAAAAAAAACATATTTCATTAAAAATTAGGTACAAGATCCTGTTTCACGTCATGATAATAATATCAATATGCATAATAATACTAATGGGGATAATGATTATAACATATATCAATATTCATGACCATTATAACATGAGTTAATACTTGTATATTATGATGATTGTGATGATGATGAGCAGAGGAGGAGGAGGTGGGGGAGAATGCAATTATTATAGAAGTAGTATTATAGAAGTAGTATAGTAGTATTATAAAAGTAGTATTATAGAAGTAGAGTCTGAATCGTTCACAAGATTCAACCCTACTGCAGACCATCGACACATAAGCTCATGCCGATCGCAGTATCACAAGGGTCTTACATGATTTGTAGAAAGAAATTTGTAGAAGCGTTTGGAGTCTGATGTGCGGTAATGGCGTATATTAGAGATATCCCATGACGCAATACACCATTGATGCTGTTTTGAGATGTCTTCCTCCATTGTCATTCTCTGCACTCGCTTGACACTTTAGCATTTTAGAGAGCTTCATCTCAGACTGGTGCTCGGTACCCAGGTACCATAAGACACGATCGATCGAACGAACAATCAATCTTCATTTCTACCTCGACCTGGTTATGAAGTGAATTTGATTTCAATGGTTTATATCCAGATCACTATGTGAACAGATAAATGAAAAGAAGGTGTTTTTTTTTTATAAATATATTTATTTTTACTAACTCCGTAACTACCAACCAAGCGCGCACATTTTGATAATCAAACTCTGCACTATCGCCTGCAAAGTATTGTTGTGTGTGAGGGATTAAACTCTGAAATGAATTTTTATTACAGTTATCAGACTCCCTTCTAAAATTCTCACCTTAAATATAAAAGGAAGGTCCGATGTATTCCGATTCCCCCCTCCCCCAATAAAAAAAAAAAAAATCCAAAAATGAGGTCGCTAAAAGGTTCTGAATCATCTCAAACCTTCACTTAACCGTTTAAAGCTCCTTTAAATCATTTAAATCCTTTGGCAAGGATATGAGGGGTCCAAATATCGAAAAGAGATCAGAATCTGGACATTTGCTGTACTATTGTATCTTGCTGTCCACAACAGTACGATTTCTGTCTGTTATGACTGTGGTGAATGTTATGGAGGCAACAAGGGGCTTTACATCAATGTCTATTTACAGATAGTGGCGCCATAAAAAATGTTGTTGATCATCATCATCATCATCATCATCATCATCACTTGCTATTAATGCGAGAGCGTTCCCAATGCTGATAAAAAGTATGCATTGTTTCGTGAATATTTATCCTTTACAATCATTATTATTACATTCCCTCTCTTAACAGGTTTCCCCCGCGCGACGGAGAATGACTGGGGTGAATGTTATCAGGGTTATGGAGGCAGTACGGGGCTTGACGTCAATGTTTGAATATTGATAACCAACCATGTATTATTTCATTAATATTTTTCTTTTATAATCATGATAATAAATCATAATCGTTCGCTCTATCATCTTTCAACAGGTTTTCCACGAGCGACAGAGAATGACTGCGGTGAATGTTATGGAGGCAGTACGGGGCTAGACATAGACGAGGGTATCAATGCTTGTGGTCAATGAGAGAGCGATCCTGGTGCTGACGAGCAATCGTGTGCTGGCTGTGATGGTGTTCCCGCAAGGTTAGAATAAAAGAAAGAATACCCTAAACTGAATAGACCCAAATATATAATTCATCTTTATTTCAATCTTGTGACGAAGTCACCTAAATAAGAAACTCATATTCTCCATTAAGAAGGAACAAATTAAAGAAGTGTACAAAATTTAACTTAATTAACATGACGCAGGGTAACATTACAGGACATTTGGCGCATAATATATAGATTAAATTGATTCATCTTCTGACAAGGTTGCGAAAGTAAACTTATAATTGCATCAAACAGGGTTTATAAATTGAATTTTGGAAATGATATGAGATATAAATCGTCTTAATAAAAACCGTTTGAACCAATTAATGAAATGCAGTCTGATAAAGATGGAGTAGCTCCAGGTTAGCATAAATTTGTGGAGATTTCAAAATACCGTAAATGAATATGAATATGGATTCAAAGATAAAGACCATGTANATGAATATGAATTCAAAGATAAAGACAATGTAATTATAGATTCGATTGTAACTAGTTCTCTTCCATACTTACTGTCCTGTTTCTTGTGTAAAACTAAAATAGTTTTTGTTTAACATGAACATCTGAACATGAATTGTATTGGTAGTAATATGAATTTCTCATTATTTTGCTGTTCCAGTGGGAAAGAGTTAGATGCATGCGGCACGTGTGGTGGAGACGGCTCTGATTGTGTTGGTGTACTACAAATCGTCCCCAATGTCGTCCCCAACAAAGAAACATCGGTAAGAATTTGGCATGAAACATTCTTAAAATATTCTTCATGATGCAACTTACATTCTCGAAATCTATTTTGAATTCAATGCTCTGTCTCTGTTTTGCTAAATATTTTGCAATAAATATTTGCCTTTAGGTCCGTACTCCATGCAAACAAGTGAAAAAAAAATGAATTTAATATAAATTTTCGCGTTGTAGTCTCTTCACAACTTCAGACCTTTAGTCATGTTTCTTAATCAAATGATTTCACATACAATGTTTCGTACGATATCTACTTTGTAGGGGGGTTTTTTTTATTGCTCTGAGCGCCTTGAGCATCAAATTATGATGGAAATTGCGCTAATAAGACCCATGTATTATTTTAATTCATTATTTTAAACTTGAATATTGAAACATTTTCTCTTCACCCTTTAGATCCACGTGTTGGGTGCTGGTTTCAACGCAGATGCGCTTTTAGCGTGTGTCTTCATCAGTTCTGGAGGAACCAGTTATGAATCTGAGATTGACAGTCTTGACAGTTACTATGAGCTTGATTGAACTACCCCTGAACTCAACCCGGGTATGTTTATTAATCACTGACATCATTATATAGCCCTACTTACACCTTTGAGTGTTTATCCTACGTCGGTCGAGCGTCTTTGAAAATTAAAAGCGCTCCTTTAACGCACAAATACGCAGGTCAATAGGTAGACTGACGCTCGGCGTACGCTCATTGAGCACAAGCCAAACGTCTGATCAGCGTATACTGTGCGTCCATGATGCGTTATTAATTTTCAAATACGCTCGGCTTACGCAGGCTAAAAACGCAAAGGTGTGCGTCGTGCTTATATGATAGGGGTAACGGTAATGAATATGCTCTCTCCTTGAAAATCATTTCAGAGAAGAGTGAATGTAGGATGAACTCCGAATAAATTATGAGTGACAAGATGTATATTTGCTTATTTTGGAGTGTCCATCTTCCTTACTCCAATAGGAGTCAAAGTGTTAAACTTATCTTGAATTTAAACATTCTCACTTAATTCTTCTTGACATCCAATTAGATCGAGTACACGCCTAAAATCGCATGACTAAAAAAACGATCCATCAATCTATTATGTAATTCATAATGTTTTGCTTGTGAGGCATTTGCAACCATTGACGGTTAAACCTTTTGATTACATAAAGATTTACTAGTGTGATAAGCAATTGTCTGGAACAATCGCTTACCACCCTGACGCAATGTTTGACCAAAGCACTCAGCGCCAACGATTGCAATATTTTCACTTTGCGCAAATGGAAATTGTTATTAAAAACCTACCCGTAAATAGGAATTATTAGTTTATTCTCTTTGGTGATTATAATTATAATTCCTTTGTTAACGAATACACGTTTTTTTTAACCTGTTTTATTTTGAATTTTCAGGTGAATATGAATTGGCGATCTTAAGAAACAGCGACGCCCTCTCAGAATTCAGACAAAACATCTACGTTTATGAAGGTAAGCTATTATTACAAAAATAATCATATATGTTTGATAGTCATAATATTTGATGATGATGATGATGATGATTAAGACTAGCATGCTGCCTGATGATAAAAATCGTATTATTGTATATTTCACTTGATCACTTGATTGGGGCTTATCAAAATATGTATACTTTTGTTTCTATTCAGAAAACATAAAACACGTCACGTTCGCACTCACAATCGTAAAAAATTAGGAAGCCTTTCTTATACTATAGGCGCTCTTCCATATTGATAAAATGTTGTAGATAGTTAGTGTCCGGGGATAAACAAAAAATATGCTATCATTACATTGTTTCCCTTAATCCATTCTGATATTTTTAGACGTAATAACTAACTTGCGAATCAAAATAAAATATAGAAAGTAAGGAATACGGCTTTTTGTTGACCACAATGAACATAGCAATCGTAATGATTCTGATGAATGTCGAGAGAAATTAAAATGGAGATTAACCAAATAATTGTATTTTTGTTGTATTTTCTTTTTCTTTAAAGATTATAGAAAAAGCCTTATTTCGAAACAAAATAGTTTTGTTGTCAGTGAGTCAGTTTAAAAATCATCATCATAGTTAAAATCAAATCTAATAATCTCACACAAACTTCCCATCTGATTGACACAACCAGATTTCAGCTTCACGAGTATCAGCCCCACTGACGTCCTGGTAACAAAGACACCAAGGGTACAAACCTTAACGGTCACTGTCCCACCAGGATCCTTCAGCGAATTCACATCCTTGGCCAATGAATACGTAGTCACACCTTCTATCGTCATCTCACTTGAAGAAGATTGTAAGTACAACATCCTATCTTTTCTTACTTAACCTAAATTAGTTGCATTTCCCTGCAGTTCAGCGCGGTTCAAGGTGTTCAAGAAAGTTCCGAACTCAAACCAAATGCAGTTGAGAAACTTTCACAAAGGAGTAGTTTGATCATTACACAAATCATAGAGGTTAGCTCTTATTACTCGTGATCGTTGAATTTTGCGCTAAATAAATATATCATTATTATTATTATTATTATTTCATCTAGTGTCTATCTTGATTATTTTTTTTGCATTTGATTTGAATAATGACCCAAAATGTATCGATCATTCGACCAGGAATATATCAAAAATATTCGTTACGTTCACAACATACAAAAGAATAATGCCAAATGATACCTAAACAAGTATTTTTTGTCTAAAAAGACGCATTATACTTCTTAAACCAACACATGAATAAATGTTAGCGTATACATGTAAGCAGTTATATACCCAATAACGTGTCGCTGACACTAGCAATGTGTTCTTCACGTTGAATCCCTCGACTACTGCCCATTCAGTGAATAAAAAAAGCTGTTCCTTTTTTTTCAGTTTCGAATGCGTGGATGACGGCGGGAACGTTCACCAGTACTCGGACGTTCACAGTGGACTTCACAATGCCTACATCATCGGGACGAGCCTATGGTTACCCGAGCCTTAATGGAAAGGACAGTCTGGGAGGGGACCCGGTCGAGATGACGGCTTACTGGGCTGCACCTACTATTGAATCAGCTCAGTTCTCAACCACTGGTATGTAGAAATCCGGATGGTCTCAAATACAGGGTTCCTTTTGCATGCACACACCCAAGATGTTGCGACCTGGTGGGTGGAGGGTGGGGGCTCGACTTTTTGCGCCCCCTTCGAACAGCAAATTGGGAGCCCTTTTTACCTCAAATTTGGCGCCCTTTAGCTCTGACTCGGGAATTGCCGCACCTAAGCCACCCCCCCCCCCCCCACGGTGCGCGCATGTTTCACAATTATTCTATCCATGATCACGACCCCAACATAAGCTATGCATTTAGGGTTTTAACCTCCTTTAATATTTTACTACGTTACCTTGTATTTTCTTGTGTTTGTTATGTTTTTCGAAAAAGTAAGTAAATGTTCTTTTCAATTAAATTAAATTCAACATAAATATATACATACAAACTCACACACACACATGCACACACGTGCGCGCTCACAAACATACACAGATTCTATGCACAGATCTTTCTCCCTCGCCTCTGACTCTTCCTCTCTTGTGAATGGGAAAAAAAAGAAGTTTAAAGACATATGATAATCGTTTATATTTTAGAAAATTCAGAAGTTTGTAGAACACTGCTGCAACTTGCCTTGTCATTCGACACCAATCACCATTAAGAAGATGTAAAAGCAATGTATTATCATTACTAAAAAGATAATGATTTTATCTGCTTTCCCCCTCGTAGGTGCTTTCTTGTGGGTGGAGTTCGGTGCCCCTGTCCATTACTACGACCTAGCTGACTGTGATAGTATCTTTGATGATGCTGATGGTCTAGGCAAGGGAGCATGGTGTATCTGGGCAGGACCTATGAGTCTAGCAGCCATCTTCGGTACTGGTAGTAACCTACTCGGCGTTGGTAAGTATGATCAAGATATCTAATGATTTCATCAGTATTACACACTTAGTCAAGGTGTTGATGCGTAGGAAAAACTTGGTGGAGAAATGTTAACCATCGTGATTATTAGGTAAAGAATACTGAATCCTTGATAATCCATGAAACAAAATGTTTTGTAAAATTGCACGACGTTTCGGTTGCAACTACTGGATGTCATCACACATGTGCAGTGCAGTTTGCCTTCATTGACTGATGAGGACTATAGCTGTTGCAGCAAATGGTTATTCAAAGAAATAGAATAGAATATAAATTTGAAAGGGAATGGCAGCAATGGCTAATACGTGTACCGAGTGCTGAACTGTGTGGTTGTGATGTCACTTGTCTAAAAGTTTGTCTTTGTTCGTAAACATCTTTCATTTTTTGTCTTCATTGCAGGGGACAGTTTGACGCTGAAGGAGAACTCCGTGTATGCCTTCCTTCAAGATTACTCGTACGCAGCCAACGGTAGCGTGTCAATCCAGGCCCCAGCAGTAGCCCTGATCCCTACAGCCATCCTCTCTGGTCCTACCAAGATCCCCAGCTGTGGGGATGTCGTGCTCAATGGACGTCGATCCACCGGGTCTGGAGCCCGAGCGCTCATCTACGAGTGGACCGTCAGCGCTAGCAATGTGTCTGTCGGTCTCACTGATGCACTAGATGCTATTAACGGTAAGCAGCTTTCATCTCATCATTTTGAGGCTCAAGCGATGGACTGGGGCATTTTTTCTGCAGAAATGACAACGGCATCAAGAGATATTTTTCAGCTTTCTTATCAGAAAAAAGTCAGGATGGGGTATGTTCAATAATGTATAGGAAAACAGTTTCCAGTGGTTTTGGTAGAGAATGGCTGATCAAGGATATTATTTTAGAAAAGGTGCGGTCCAAGGGCCAAAGGCCTGATAAGCAAATAAAATAGGCTTCAATTCCAAGAAAAGGGGTAACACAAGAGTCAAAGAAGAAGTTTCGACGCCCACGATCCTCTGCATGCGCCGTCTTTTACAGGCCTACTTTCGACGTTGCCTATAGAGAGGACCGTTCTTCTTGGAAATGCAACAAAATTAAATTTGGGTGCCACTGAGGATGGAAAAAGCAATGATAATGGAAAAAATCCAAATCAAACCTTTCAAGAACATTAGATTATTCAAGAAAATGAAGTCTTAACGTTCATTATTGCATTTGTCTTTCTATTTGATGCAGCGGATAATAATGGATATGGCGTCGCTGACCTCATCCTCGATGGAGCACTCATAACAGAGGCCGATGCGGAGTACGAGTTTACACTCAACGTCACAAACTTCCTTGGTCAGTCCAATGCGGCATCACTGTCCGTTATCCGTACGGCCACACTCGCTCCTGAGGTCAACATCCAACCCAGAGGTGTAGATGTGGAGAACGTCAAGGTCGCTGACCTGTAAGTTGCGTCTAGAAGAATGATGTCCGAATGTTTTATTGGAATGTTTGGATTGAATAACAAGCACTGTATTATAATGTTCTTATTATTAAACGGTTATACACTATCTAAAGCTAACGTATTTCAATCAAAAGGTCGAATTCACATCGTGCTTCATTCAACCAACGTTAGATGAATCGGTACCTACCATGAGTTGGACGACAGAAGGCAGCCTAGTTAAACATGCTAAAGGGTGATGTGTAATAATGATTTTACTTTATAAATACCTCGGGCAACAAACACAGAATATTATTGCTATTTATACACACTTGAAAAAAAGTGCATTTGTCCGGTAGTTGGATCCCTCTCGAATGTACTTGGCATACCCCAAAACCCGAAATGATTCTGAACAGCCTAAGTACGTTTAGAATGTAAAGATATACCACGTCCTGAGAATGTATTTTCATTAGAACATTGATGGAAACGTCGTTGTGTAATGGTCCTGCCTCTCATCTTTCAACTAGAAAGTCGGCGGTTCGAATCCCACCCATAACTGTGTTAATTTTCGTCAGGAAAAAACTTATCCATACTGTTCTGCACTCAACCCAAATGAAAATGTATTCCTTTCGCGCTTGTATGGCTTGCTCGGCAGTTATAGCCATGGTGGCCATATATAAATATACGTATTACCTTTATTAGAACATTCTACCCTGACAATATATTAATAAGTGTTTTATTATGTATTCTAGATTCTACCTGGTGGCTGACATCAAGTACTACTCTGAATGCGTACCGGCTGGTGAGACTGTGATCGAATGGTCTGTGAACGACACTAGTGTTGCTCTCAATCTCTTCACTATGTACACACGTGCTCTCAGGGTTGATGAAGGATCGTTGCCAGGTCAGGCAGGGTTTTGGTATTTCTGTTGTAGACGCATTGTAGTTACGGTAGATTAACAAAGGGAGCCTTGCTTTCTAGTTTTCTTTGTTGATGGGATAAGATGAATAATCCTGAATAAATGCATTTATTGAGCATCAAAATGTAACATACATAAAGGGTTCGTTTAAAATATTTTTAACGAAGCAACTTTGTTCAAAGAAAATATCGTGATAGTTATACGCCTTCACTGAAATTTGCTATTCATCTGTTACATTAGACTATTATTCAGTTCAATAGGATGCTAGTCGCATTGTGGCTTTGGCGGAATTCATTTAACTTAATGTAACAACACATTATGGCCATTGTTACTTAATGGAAGCGGTATAAAAATGTGGATATTTATGATTTATGATTTATGATTTACGAGTTATTTTTAATTATTGTTCAAGGACAAAAATCTTGCCCGCCGTAGGTATATACAACAAACCTATTTCGGCGCCACTGATCGCCATAAATATATATGTTTAATTGCCGCAACTTAACTTCTTTCTCATCTACTAATTCCCCCCTAGGTGGTAGAAACATTCTCTTCACCGTCCGAGTGTACAAGTCGAGCACGCCAAACCAAGCCACCGAGAGCACTATCCTCGTCACCACCCACCAGTCAGCACTCATTGCTAAGATTGATGGTGCTAAAGAGTTCATTGTTGGGCGTGATAGTGGTCTAGTGAATCTCATCGGTACAAACTCCATTGATCCTGATGAGCAAGCACGTAACTGGGAGTATCTCTGGCTATGCGAGCAGGTAGGGAAACTACTTGGTGTCGTAACTCTATTTGTGTTGTTATGACAAATGAAGGGCCTGACTAATTATGGACATGACTTTCCTTTTTGGATACCAGTGTTGTGTTTCATAAATCTGTTTGTAGAGCTAGCACGACTTTATGTGTTGGTGATCCTCTTCAGGTGCTTACTCAGAGGCATGTGGGTTAGCATGGGTTTCAAGAAAGGATTTCTGGTTGTGCGTTGAGTCGTAATTAACGAATGAACATCTTTATGAAGCACATCCAAGGATATAAAGCAGTTTTGTTCTATTTTACTAACATGAAAGATTTTCATACACAACTAAAACCACTTCAAATGCAAAACTAAATCCTCCCCCTTGACCGTATCACTGACCGAGATGCAGAAATGTTCTTTCATACACAACTTTTCTAAATACACCATGAATAGACCATAAATAGTTAAATTTCTATTTTTCCGAACATTAAGATCCCAAAAGGTTAAGAAATAAATAAGATTTCAACATCGTTACTTTATTGCATTGACGTTCAAGAATAACGAAGTTTAAGATTGTTTACAACTTTAAATCATCAAACCTATGCCACGTGTCTTTATACAGACTGTTGATAACTCTGCTTGCTGGTCATACGACCCCGACAGTCTGGGAACCCTCATCGTCAACGGCAGCAACAACGCCTTCGGTGAACTCGAGTTTGACGCTCAGGCCCTTGAGGCTGACAAGACTTACCAGTTCACTTTGGTCGTGAGGAAGGAATCCAGGACTGCTACGACATTCGTCACTATCTCAGCTGTTAACGGAAACCCACCAAAGGTGAGAGAGATGCATTGAAATCAGTATGAGTATGAACAACAGAAAGATAATACACACTCATTTACGATAATATATGGTTGCTTGATATCGAATGGGAAGAAAAAAGCCACTTTATAGTATCTATTTGAAATGTGTATTTATCATCTGTTGGACGTCGATGGAGAGAAGAATAGTCGGATAGGCTTTGAATATCAACATAAATGTTTAATATAGGACTGCTATAAATGACTAAAAACGATCAAGAAAAAGTCGGTTAGCCCCTTGTGCACTGATTTGTTTATCAATAAATTAATATTAAAATGATGATTGTTGTCATGAAATTTGATCTAAATCTCGAATTCTTTATTCCATAGTTGAAATTGACATTTACGTAGATGTTCCATGAATCTCAAAGTCAAATTTAGCTTTCCCCGATCCCGTCAAATTATGACACAATATATTAAAACTTATCTCGATTGTTTTTATTGTATTCTACGAATTCAATATATAAAAACGGCTCATCAAAGGGTAAATAAAAAAAACCATGCTACTGGATGATTTCTCAACGCAACTTTCACGCGGAATATAAAATTTATTATTTATGCTGCTTCCAGGTTATCTTGGCTACTAATGATGCCGATAACGTGATAAATGATGACGTAACTCTTGAGTTGACGGCCTACATCTTTCATTCGTCCGAGCTTTCAACCGTTACTTGGGCTACAGTGGATACCACAAATGGTAAGGCAACGATAATACAAACACATCAAACACACACGCACATAAACATACCAACATACATACAAACACTCACAAACACGCACACAAACAAACACACTCTTTAAAGATATCGCTTAATTACCGTCACTTCGTAAAGATAATTAAACTGCATGTCACGTCTTGCACTCATACGTCTGTAGTTGGGTAGATTAAATGAATTAGAAATAAGAAATAAATTATTTGGTCATTTCATACTCAGCCATAAGGAAAGCTCCAAAATCAATAAAGGACAGATTCGGATCAATGTAGATCTTCATTTCAACTCAGCTTTAGTCGTTGAACGTGTTATCTGTTTCTAAAGTTCGTTCATGAATGAATCATACAGAGCGTTATATCTTAAAGTCTCATTTTGATTTTCTTTCTAATAAACTTACTAAGTTATTAATGAATATTCTGTTGTTTGATTTATCTTCAGGTTATTCTTACATCGATCTGACCGATGCTGATAACCTTCTCGGTGACGCACAGCTGCTAGATACAAACGAGGGCCTCAGCATAGCAACCATCACTATCGATAAAAGTACGCTTCCACTCCGCTTCTATTCATTACTCGGTTTTTGTCAGTAAAATTATGCACATACAATGCTTGCTTAATTGTCTTTGTATTTTCTTTATCTAACGTGATCATTTGAAATGACTTGTAAGTACAGTGCATACAATGAATTGTGTATTGCTCAATAATCTTTGTTTTCAATTCAATTCAATTCAATATTTATTTCACTCATAAAATGCGTAAAAAATACAAACATGTACAAGATAGAAAATACATACATATAAAACTACATGTACAAATAGGAAATAAATAACAATAATGTTTTTCTTTATCTAGAGTGATCAATTATATTATAATGAAATGATTTATCTGTGATGAATTACTTATTAATTGATCTGATCATTATTGAGAGACAAATTCATGTAGAAAGAATGATTACTCTGAAGGTAATTTGCATATCATATAAACTTTTTATCCTATGACAAAAACTTCTGCTTAAGGAGTCCTTTTCACATTCTCAGTTCTTATCACATGAAGGTGAGAAAAGTCTCTATGACTAATGAGATACATTGAGTATGATTGTGAGTCTAATGATTTTGATATTCACTCTTTGATATATAATGAAATAAGACGTAAGCTTGGTCAAAATCTTTGCCTTTCGAACATTTTCCTTTAACTCTTTCCTGCGATACCGCCGAAAATAACAGGGAATTAATTGATTTTGCAACGTTACACTATAATTCAAAGTAATAAAGTTAATTTCCTTCAGCAAGAAATGTGCTGCACTCGACCCAGGTGAAGTGAATTGGTACCTGGCACGATTTTATTTTCTTGAAATGCAGCAAGGGTAATTATGCTATATTGTAGTTTAGGTAAGACTCATAAAGTTAGTGTTAAGCACTATATAAAAACGTATACTTGTTATTATTGTTGACAATATTATGATTTTTTCTCTTTCTTTTATTTAACTCCCTCTACCAATCTAGACATCGTTGGGCGCGGTGCGCAATATGCATTCTCTTTGAATGTAACAGATATTGACAACCAGTACAGTACAGTGAAGCTCTTTGTCAATGTCCGATCTGGACCAACATCATGCGAGTTCTCTGTACCGAGCTACACTGAGCTAGATGAGGTTAGTTAAAGTAACCGTTTTGGAGGAGGAGGAGGTGGTGGTGGTGGTGGTGGTGGTGGAGGTGGTGGTGGTGATGATGATGATGTTGTGGTTGGTGGTGGTGCTGGTGTGCATCGTTGTATTGATGATTGGGATGGTGTTGGTGGTGGTGGTTGTGGTGGTGGTTGTGGTGGACAGGTGGTGACGGTGATGATGGTAATGGTCGTGGTAGTGGTGGTGATGATGGTGATGGTGTTGGTGATGGGTGGTGATAGTGGTGGTGGTGATGTTGGTGGGGGTTGAGGTAATGTTGATGATAGAGTTGTTGGAAGCGGTAGAGTGATAATGATTATGGTGGTAGTAGTGATGGTGTTGATTATATTGGTAATTGTTACGGTGGTGATGATATTGTTGGAAGTGGTGGCGATGGTGGTGTGGTAATGATAACAACAAACAACGCCAATCGAACGTGTAAATTTATTTTTTTCTTCAGGTTACATTTACGACCGAAAACTGTGTGACATCATCTGATGCTTACCCGTTGAACTACCAGCTGAGCGTTGTGAAGGCTGATGGTGAACTCGAGATCATTACTGAGAGGAACTCAGAACCAAGCTTCACTGGTATCGGCAAACCAAAGATAGAAGGAAGTGATAACAGGACATACATCATTACGGTGAGTTGATAATCAGTGGAGTGGTGGTGATGATGATGATGATGATGAAGATGATGATGATGATGATGATGATGATGATGATGATGTTGATGGTGATGATGATGGTGATGATGATGATGATGATTATGATGATGATGATGGTGATGATGATGGTGATGATGATGATGATGATGATTATGATGATGATGAGGAGGATGAGGATGATGATGATGATGATGATTGTGATGATGATGATAGTAGTGATGGTGGTAAGGATGATGATGGTAATAGTGATGATGATTATATCATTGTGTAATTTTCATAAATATCATTATCATTATCAGTAGCAAAATGATTCTGGGGGTACTGGCAGCTGCTGTGGTGGTGATGATGATTATGATGATGATGATGATGATGATGATGATGATGATGATGATGGTGATGATGACGATGGTGATGATGATGGTGGTGGTGATGGTGGTGGCGATAGTGATTAAGAAGAGTATGACCGTGGTGACAATGATTAAATCAACTCAAACACTATCTTTGTATATAATCAGGTTTGTGACAAGAATGACATGTGCGCTGCCTGGATGGAAGGAACCAATGTTTCATTGAAGCTCGAGTTCTCAGCTGCAGACATCAATTCATTCAAACAAGAATTCGTCACTGCAAAGACATTCGCAGGTTAGTGTATGACTACGGTATGACGTTAATGAATAAAAGATGAATTATCTCTTCATCGTAACATCGGTGATTTGATGGAGTCACCGGTAATGAGTATGGATGCCAACCGTTCTGGAATATGCATGAAATGTATTGTTGAATGAATTCAAGGCTTTCATCGCGAGTGAATGGCCGATGAGAGTATGGTTAGTGTTGCCATGATATATGTCAATTTTGTTAAGCTGTTGCATTCTACCAATGCTAATATTGACCTTATTCATATTACGTAACGGTTAACACATCTGACATATTCAATGGAGCATTGGTCTGAAATCTTTGGAATACCTTCGATTTTATCATAAAATAGTTTGAAACAGATTTATTGATTCATAATTTTTTATCATCCGCATAATATTGACCAAGGTATTAATCAGAAAATATTTGAAAAATAATACTGTAAATTACGTTAGATGATGGATGTTATAAGTTGTTTCTTTTATAATAATGTATGCAAATAATAATGACCCCAACTGAAGATACGCTTTCAGGGTACTCGCCTCCTTTGATACTCTGTCATGTTACATTATATTGAAAAGTGTGTGAAAAAAAGGAAATAACTGTTCAATTCAAATTATATTCAATCAATTTCTTTGTGACCTCACAGGTGACCACATCGGAGCTCTGGCAAACCGTAACATGCTGGCATCGAAGCTCGAAGAAGATGAGAGCTCAAGGAGACGTCGAACAGCCTCCGATACGACATCGAGCACGGCTGGTGAACAGATGACCCTGATCGCTAACGTGCTCGATAACACAGTCCTTGATACGACCACGGCTCAGATACTCATTGACCAGATCGCAGCTGTTAGTCCGGCTCAGCTGACGCTAGCGGACCAGTGTAAGTCGGGGGAGATCATTTGTAACCATTGTATATTTGCACGACAGCATCATCCATCGATGCCCATTTGTAGTTTATGTTTATTTCTTACTATATAAATATTCTTCAAGCTTTGATTTTTCTAAAGACTTTGAATTTACACTGATAACGTGCTATATAAATGTTGGCTACTTGTATAGCACACAGGTCCACCTTATCGGTGCTCATGGCGCTGAAAGCTTTACACTCACTATTACCCGGCTCTAACTGACAGCCATTACGGCACTCCGCATTACAAGCATGACAAGGAATTTCTTCCTGCCGTCCACATTTACCTCACATGGATCGAGTGCAGCACAATGTGGATGCTTTCAGAGAATGAATGCATTTCAATGCACATCATATTCTACAAATGCACTCAATCAAATAGCAAAGGATTTTCGAAGAGATTTTTTTTTATATTCATCATAACAATTATCATCATGTGTGACTTTTCGTAAATTACAAATTGTATTTGTATAGTATTTTATTTATTTAATCACGGTAAAAGCCTGCTATCAGCTAAAAGCTGCTTTTCAGAAAGACCGTGAACAAGGTAGAACATACAAAATAGGTAGTACAAACAAAATTATAACGGAAACTTAAAAGAAGAAAAATAAATATCAAAATCATACAAACTAAAATAAATAAATATTATACAATGATATTTTGTCACTTTAAACAGATAAATTGAAAGTTGAAGATTTATTGTTAGTCTGTCCAAGAAGAAAACTGTTTCGCAAACCTTTACAGCTTAAAAAAGAGCATGTCATCAGTTACCATACTCTCTTGTTGTCATTCGTACAGATACGTTCTTGGGCTACGTATTGCAGATCGTAAGTGTGTACGTAGCTGAAGAAGTGGCCATCCCTCAGGCTAGTGCAGAGAGTATCCTGTACCAGCTAGCCATCATCAACCAGGGCCTTACTGCAACTGATAATGAAAACATGATCACCAGAATCAAGTAAGTTACGGTATAGTAACGGGCGTAACGTAGAGTAAATAATTAGTCTAACATTCATCGAGTGCAATGCATTCTCCCTTCTAATGATTATAATTCGCTGCCCAATGCTACGTCACTACTTCTAGTTACCGTTTTTAAGTTGGTAGAAGATAATAACGCAATGCTATAGTCTCAAGAGAGCTTGTTAACTAACAGTGTTGATATTTTAGTCCCCTTAAATATAGTATCCGATTTAATTATTAGAGCGACAGTCTGAATGTAAAAGTAGATTCACAAAAGAACCTTAAATATATGATCACTCGTTCGTCTTGGCTGCGCATATGCGGCTCAGGCCCCTTTTGAGTTTCCATCAGCAATGATATCTAAATATCGACTCACACCTTTGTGTTTTAGCCTGTGTAGGTCAAACGGTAAACTAACGTTTGGCTCGCGCTCAAGGAACGTATGCCGAAGGTTAGCCCACCACAAGACCTGCGTCTGTGTGCACCCAGGGAACATTTTCCATTTTCAAAAACGTGGGCCGATGCATGCTAAAAACGCTATGGTGCGAGTTAGCCATAAGGATGGGAAAATCGTTTAATTTTTGGAGGGGTACATGGTGCCCTTTTTCACTTTTCTTGAGTGTTTGCTTACTTGACAATATTGGTGTTCGCATTTATGTTGACAATTTATAGATCCTCTTAAAGAAGCTTGGTAAATCATGTAGAAATCAAATAAATCAAGTGTAGTAGAAAAAAATCTCTTCGTTAGCCCTTTTCCACCTTGTTTACCCCCTTTTCTAACTTTCATCTCTCTTTCTTCATAACCTCACAGCAAAATCACAAGCAAGATCTCGAAATCAATGACCGGCTCTTTGGCTCTTGGTGCCCCTCGACAGGAGATCGTTTCTACTGGAGTCACCGTGGGAGTGTTACGGGCTCTCCTCACTGGTAGCTTTGCTTCAGCAAGCTCTGGGGCTGGAGCTGCAACTATTGATTTCGGTAGTGAGCTCAACTCACTGTAAGTATTATTCAAATTAGATTAGATTTTAATTTTGAAACATTGTTTGGGGAAAATGAAAATGGATAATAGAACTAGATATCGTATCAATAGTTTTAATTTTCCTCACAGCATATCTTGACGTTCTTGCCTTCAGACAATGATTTTAGATGAAATGAGCAAAATTTACAGAGCAAACGTTGAAAATGCTGAAAAGTAATAGTTCTGTGCTAAATGATTATTTTCTTAATAAATATTATATTATCAATACAAAGACGCCGTATTTGAGGATTCTTATTAAAGAATTATCATTTTGGAGTGGAATGAAATTTAATCCACCCCTGAAAAGACGCTTACCCAAGGGGTTCATATTCTCCCCCCCCATCTGCTTCAGTGCTTGCAGGTACCGAATAACATGCAACAAATCTACAAATCTACAAACTTATTTTGCTTGTCAGCAAATTTGAGACAGACACTTGCCACCGAATTATATTGATCTTTATTTCCACCCATCAAAATGTACACTAATTTTGAAAGTAGGTCTGCAAAGATTGTGTAATGACCATGCTGTGGCTCTTTTCTAAAAGTGAATCTTATAAGTATGATTAAGATACATCACGTTTTCATGGCACATTGCTCTTCTCCCATACAGATACGGTAGCGCATGGAACTGTGCCAATGGAGAGACTTGTTCTGGAGTGACCATTACATTCTCTCATTACGCTACGAGCAATGAACCATTCTCTACAGATAGTGATGATCTTGACAACAGAGCAGCTGATATCATTGGTATCCAGCTGGCCAACCCATCTACAGGTAGGTGTGATCATTAGTCAGTTCAGAGTCTGCTTATTTGCATGGGCTCATTTAAAGTGTCTGATAATTTTTTTTACATTATCATCGAAAGTCAAGGCATATAAAATCGAAACATCTCTGGAAAATAATATCAGTTTTGAGGAAGATGATGATGGTGGTATTGGTGGTGGTGATGGTGATGATGATGATGATGATGATGATGATGATGATGATGATGAGGATGATGAGGATGATGATGATTATGACGATAATGATGATGGTAATGATGATGATGATGATAGTAATGATGATGGTGGTACTTATGACTTTAAGATGATGTTTTTGTTGAGTTATATGATATTGATGTTGACTATGATGAAAGTGATGGGGATGGTGACTATGATGAAAGTGATGGGGATGGTGACGATGATGAAAGTGATGGGGATGGTGACGATGATGAAAGTGATGGGGATGGTGACGATGATGCTGTTCCCGATGACTGAAAGACGATAATGACTACTTGTATGACGCTCATGATAACGACGGAAATCCTAGACTTTTATCATGGTTTGATATAATTGTTGTAATCATGATGATAATGATGATCATACAAATATCATAATGCTGACGTAATTCCGTTACATTTCGTGACATCACAGGTGTGACACTGAACGTGAGTGGCCTGACCACACCCGTGACCATCACCTTCCCACTAACCATCACCCTGAGTGGTAACATGGCGTATGATTGTTTCTACTGGGACTCGGATACCAATGAATGGAGTAATGATGGGATGACGTCATCAACAGGATTGGATGATACTGTGACGTGTCAGAGAACTCATCTTACAGAGTTCACTGTCATAGGAACGCCTGTCCCAACCACAGAACCGCCTGCAACCACTGAAGAATGTAAGTAAAGACATTAAAATCATTTTGTTGCCAATTTGAAGACGGAATGCTGAAAAATTGTTCCAATCCTGAATGGGTTGAACCGAGTTTGAGAGAAGCGTTGAAATTGTGTTCCAGATAATCTTACAGAATTTTTTTTTCTGTTGGGTCTACCGGGGAAGGGCAAAGCAGTGTTGTCAAATTGTTAAAATATCAAACTTACAAACTAGTGTATTTACAAGGTTCTACCTGAGTTATCGCTTTGTCACACAAATTTTGCATATGAACCTAATATCATATGTCCATAGTTTTTGCTTCCTTGTGATATAATGAATTCGTTGGCTATGATTAAGATGAGAAGAATCTTGGTAAAGCTGGTTACCACAAACATCTCTCCAGTATGTCAAATCGTAACTCAAAATTGGAAATTGTCACTTGGGTGAAAATACTTCATTCTGTTTAGATTTCAGTTCATAAATCCATTACTTATTCGTACAAATTCGACATAATCTATTATTAATTCTCTTTAATTCAATGGGTGTTTCTAAATATTAAAGACGTTTTTATGCATTATAGTCAGAATGATTCCCATATATCGTAAATATTTGTAATAATAAGAAAAATAAACCATATTCATTTGCAGATGAAAGACAATGATTTAATTATATTGCTTTGTGTTATCTCTTTTTTCCCTAACAGCTGGTCTTGGTGAATTAACAAGTAAGTACCATTATTTAAACTTTGCATTTTTTTTTACTAAACGACAGCAAACAATTCTGTCATCCAAATTCAAACCACTGACAAAGATTTCATCTAGTAAAGTCACCTTTAATATCATATTGTTCTTTGAAAATGGCCCCAGAGACTTTATACTCTGTCAAATAAAATGAAGTAATTACAAAATGAGCAATACTGTTCAGATTAAAATGATAGAAAACCAGGTGATGTTGGCATAATAACTAATCCCAGTACCATCATCCGATTGTGTTTCCACCAAATTTCTTGACTTGTCAAGCAATAATTATGTTGTAAATAATTTTTACATGAATAAAGAATTGACAATCACTGATGATACTGGTTCATAAAAGTATTTTGAGTGTAAAAGATACAATAAGATTAGCTATGTGTTTATAGTTGTTATTTAGGATGAGCTTGTAGACAAGCTTGTTCATGTTGGGATAAGGCAATAATTGTTTCAAAAAGCTTGTGAGCCCTTTAAAACATGTGAAATAATGTATAGCGTGTGACGATCATTATTTCCTCAAGATCTTCAGATTACAACTAACATAGCTTTCTTTCTTTCTTTCTGTTTAGAAGCTTAACCATAATAAATATGTCATTATTGATAAATGAGAAAGTGTAAAAGTTATGAAATTGTACAGATTTCTGTAACGCTATAGGATTAACAAAAATAAATAAAAATAAAATATTTTCTTTGTCTCATGACAGATCTTGTTATGTACATCGGTATCGGATGTGCAGTTGGTTTCTTGGTCTTGATCTTCGTTGTGATACTCTTGATCTGTATGGTGATGAGGATGAACAACAGGAAAGCAATGGTTACTAATGTGGAGAATCCACCTGCTCCAGCGCCTGTGCAGCAACCACCAACGGTAAGTTTATGTAGCTAACATCGTCTTATTTTTGATTACCCGTATTTTTTTCATGCACCTAAAACCATGCATGCATCTATTTCTTTTATTTGTCGAAATTTCTCATGCTATTTTATTTTACTAAATATGTCTAGAGAGCAAGTTCACATTGATAACGCGTGGGCCTCTAAATAGACTAGTTGGAGCATTTATTTACATATCTCGATCAGTTTGGTTTGGTTTTCTGATTATTAACTATATCCTCACTATTCTTGCTTCTTATTACAGAGCACGATTGGCCAACCTATGCCGCCCGGCTACGGAGCCCAACCACTACCCGACTACACTATGCCCCCTCCCGCATACGCCCAGCAGAACCCGTTCAACAGTGCCCCACCCCCATCACATGTCATGGGACCGTTTGACCCACCCCCAGTGGCTCTGATTGGTAACGACGGACGCGTTACTAATGGCACCCTTGACACCACCCACAACCCCGCCCCCAACATGGCGAAGGGTAAGGGTGCTGGGGAGGATAACTCCTATGTAGATTACATGAATACTGTGGTAGGAGGACGACCTAATGGTGGAGGAGGGGGTATGCCAGGGGTAGATGAGGCTAGGCCTAGCTATGCCGTCAACACATCACCTAGAGCACCATCAGCTACTGGTAGCCATTCATCCTTCCATCATTAAATGTCTTCATGCCGCGAAGCTTCGGAGGTCCTTGCAACAGCTCCAACTGATCTTGCATCGGCAAGGATTCACAACAACCATGAAGCTTCAAAGCACTCGGCAATGACTTGCGTTGGTTTTGTACTATAAGGGTAGGAGTGCAGAATGGCAATATTTAAAAGGGACTGGAGTTGGGATCCCTCTGGCATGAAACCGACGCTATAAAAATGAACAGAAGTAGATGTAAATTATATTCTGGATCGCTTTATGCCAGAGCGAATACACCCAACTACTAATCTATATTATGACTTGTGGGTATAAAGGCACAGTTACATTATTTTCAGCGAACCGTTCCATATTTATTTCAGGGTCTCCATGGGCAGAAATTTCCGGAGGCTTTGCCTAACACTTATATTCCACGTCACAAGTGCACGCTATACGTTAGCCAGTCGTATATCCTGCGAATTTCTACCCATGGCTCTGTGTGACTATTCCTTTATATGACAATGACTTGGAAGATGAGATGATTTGCCTTAAAGCATAATGTGATTCAGAATGTAACGTGTTGATATAGACCTAGAATTACCTCAAAACTGTACTGTGCTCCAAAAAATATCACATGTGTTTGTTCAACCGATTTTTTTTTAATACATTACTTCTCATTTGTAGGAAAATAAACTTTCTGCACCAAAAATACCTTTAAGTTTGAAACATGATGCATAATCATGTTGATTACAGACACAACATCCAATCTTCTGTGTGATTTATGTACATTTCTCTTTCAAATAATGTGTACAATTGTAAACTATAAATCCTGGGCTTATTATATTTTATCAAAAACAATTTGGCGCAATTATGTAAAAAAAAAAGCATTTATTTAGCTTGAATAGTGTGTGCTGTTTTGCGTTTTTGCATGTATATGTTTTAGCTTTCTAAGACACTATAAAAGAGATTATGTATTCCAACCCAAGAACATGGTTCAAATGTACGACGATAATATTTTGTAGTAAATTCAGAATTTTTAGAAATTTTTGTGTTATGAACATTATATTTTGACAATTGTTTAATATGTGTAGATATCCATGCAATGGTATTTATATAAGATTATAAAAGGATAAATAAAAAGTTAACAACGTTGTAAAAAGTTAAGTGATGTTTTCGCATGGAGGATTGCTCTGAAAGGGACTACATTCAAATTGCTATTTTCGTTACACCAATATCGTTATTTTAGCACTTTAAAGAGAGTTAAAGTAACACTTACGAGAAGTGGCACTGTAAGTGCAAGCATGTTTAGAGCGTTACCTACAGGTTGGATTTCAACTGCTGGAACCAGACTTCAACTTTTTTCAATGTTGGTATTAAATATTTTTATGTTGCACCGATTAGTCAAAGTTTGCTGTGAATAAAATCAAATAAAAACCCATTGCTATGTTGTCATCAGTGATGTTCATTTCATTTAGCCATGAAACCGCTATTTTTTAAAAAAATTTTTATAAACAATAATTATGACTTTGGAGTTGTTGTTAGTAGTGATGGTGCTGGTGCTGATGATGGTGCTCATGATCTGATGATGATGATGACGATGATGATGACAATGATGATGATGATGATGATGATGATGATGACGGTGATGATGTTTTCCAATAGTCCGGCTTACTAATAGATCTATATTTATGCACGTTTCTTGCCAGCGAACGTCGTTCCGTGGTACTGCTTAAACCCGTCAGTGACAATAAAGATTAACAGACTTAAAATAAAATATATGTCAAGTTTTGGGGTTGTCAATATCAATCTTTGTGTGTCGAGAACGCATACATTTTGCATCAATTAGTAATCCCGCCCATTACTCGTTCGACTATACCAAGGACTGTATGTTTCATTGAGCGATGTTAAAGTACAATTAACCCCAGACATTATTCAGTGGAAGGAGTAATATACAATGATGAAATCATGACAGTTTGAGCAACATCAGATTATCCATTAAAAAGTTAAGAATTGTCACAATTTTTATTTACACCCTAAATGGGCTCCTAGAGTTGGCAAACTACAAGCACATAAAAAAAGCTGCTAACACGGAGAACTCTCTATTCACGTTGTACACAAGATTTCACATTTTCCTCTTTTTGTCTAGTGAAGTTCCCCTTTAATTATCAAGAATCGCACGTATTTTGATTGACCGAAATTTTGTGCGTACTGAATTTGGCAGTAAACAATAAAGGCAAGAGCGCCACCATTAAGTCGCGTTTGGAAATGAAATTCCAGGTCACCGAATAAATGAAAATATATCCAAATAAATGTGCCTAATTGTTATCGTATTCTAGAGATGTTTCGTTTATGTTGATTTTCTTCAATAAATGGGCAAGCGATTCCCAAACATAATCCATAGTGCGTAAGATCATGATGAGTTAAAGGAGCAACGATTCCTGGGTCTAAACGTTCACATAATCCCGTTTACATCTTATTTGACTTGTTTTATTTTCATGTTGTAAATTCATATTATTGTATACTGATATTTAGGGTTGCAAGAATGTATTAACAATATTTTCAGCAT
Organism: Temnopleurus reevesii; assembly: GCA_036244855.1. Taxonomy (NCBI): domain Eukaryota; kingdom Metazoa; phylum Echinodermata; class Echinoidea; order Temnopleuroida; family Temnopleuridae; genus Temnopleurus; species Temnopleurus reevesii. The sequence goes on from BQKZ01000007.1 coordinate 312,017, forward strand.
CATGTTTAAACATAATATTCAAGATATGGCATGTGTGCTGATCAGGTGACTGCAAACCTGATGCAGTGTCGGGCTCTTGCAACACCATCCTGGTCACATAACCCATGAATCATTATGGTTTGACCGAGAAAAAAAACCATATATACCTCATTACTTTAACTTTCATAGGGGATGAAAGACGATACTTCAGTTTTAAAATTAGCTAAATTTTATCATCTGTTTGCCTCGTTGTCTGAGTTGTATGTTTGGCAGTTTAGTGACCTTCTTGGATTTTCCTCTCACTGGCTGGTTTGTACACCCCTTCATTTCCTGAATGGTTAACCTGACTAATCGACACCATACGCATATTTCTGAAGATTATTAACAGCCGTTGTCGAACCATTAATAAAGATTTTAATTCTCATGATAATGCAAGCTCAGTGGAATGACCCGGCGTGTCACAAACAAGGGACAAAAATAAAGTGGACAAATTAATCAACTCCACATTCAGTCGCTCACAATTATTGCCCTGGCACGCAAAATAAAGAGACTTCCTTGTCATTTAGCAAACGTATTTGACATCTGTTCTACATTTATTTGCAGAATGAATGGGAAAGAAATGTCTTTTGAGTGTGGGAGCCATCGTAAAAGCTTCAATAAGAAGTTGTCTCAATTTTGTCCAATTTTGTTGTGATTCAATGTCACAGTGTGTATCTGTGACCTATTTGGACGGAGTATCGATTGCACAGGAATTTGCCTATGACCCGAATTCGAGTTAATAGAAATGAAATATGGTTTCACTCAAACGGAAAGAGGAACTATGTTATTAATTTCAATGGCAGAAAATAAGGTTTGTTGTATTTTTCTTTTTACACACGCTTGAAATGGTTAGACAGGATGATTTATTTCAGATGATAAACAGGGAAATATCGAAAATCCTTTATTCCAGGAAGGCAGATTGCTATTTTATGTTTTGTCAATTTTGGTATTGTCCAGGGAAAATGTAACTTCACGCTCAAATTGATGCTTATTGTTTGATATACTTGTTGTCACGTCTCATAACATGCTACTTCTGGGAATCCGACTGTAAACATGTATTGAAGAGATGAAAAGGGGTAAAAGCAAATTATTTTTTTTTCTCTAAAAGTCGACTGCGAAGCTGTTTCCTAACCCTGCATGGAACGCGACTGACGGAAGTGCGCTGTCCGATATCCGCGACAGGGTGAGTTATATGAACGAGGAGCTCGTTGAGCAGACGGCATAAATTTATCTCGACGTTCCATGGAGGAGACACCAAACCGACGGAGGTGCTTACCCGCGAAGAGTGCAAATCATTTACCACATTCTCTCTCATAGAGACAGATGCTCATGCTTTGCCGGATATCCCAATTTTGAGTCTTCACGTGGTATCATTTACAAGACTTCTACAAGATAAAGTACCAGCATTTTACTCTCCGGATCGTAGTTCATGTGTTCTGCTCTTGTTTACATGAAATACTCCGTGCAACGCATGCGACATAGCAAAGTGAGTCAGAGCTCTTTTTGTGAGCAGTGAACTGTGTTTTGAATGTTATACTGCAAATTACTTTGTTCGATGTCAAATGATTCGGAACCATGGTGACAATTAAAACGTGTTCAATCGCTGGGACTGTGAGAGATTAATCATTTATGTCATGACTACTCCGAGAGATATACTTATAATAAAAAAAACAGCGCTGGTTATAAACCTTGCCTCACATAGCAACGTGTCTTTCGATACCGAATGAAGGAGTCCTCTGGATTTTCATTTTAGGAATATTGACCCGTTATTGTATTCCATCGTGGCTTCCCATCACCTGGTATTACCACCACCCCACCGGCGTCAACGATGTCGGACGTATCCCCCTCGTACTGCAAGTGCTACCGATGTCACCGAAGACGATATCGCAGAGGTGATGGCTTCGGCGGTGAAAGGTGGATCGGAGTCGGACAACGATGCCGCCATAGAAGGCGGCAGTATGTCGACGTCTCGCAGCAGACGACGGATTACTTTTCCCGCGCAGGTGAGCTTCCAATGTGCCGTACAGCAACAGGACAACGTGGAACTGGCACGGCTCCTAGAAAAACACGGGTCTCGGTTAGATACCAATGCCACCAATCATGCAGGCATGAGTCTCCTCCAACAGGCTACCATCAACAGAAACCTGGACACCGTCAAGATCATGCTATGTGCAGATGCAGATGTTACGCTCCAAGACATCAACGGTAACACTGCACTTCACTCAGCCGCAGCAGCAGGGTTCAGACAAGCTGCTAGCCTACTAGTCATCTTCGGAGCTGATATGTTTCAGTTCAACTACGATGGCAACATGCCTGTGGATTTAGCAAAGGATAATGCAACCATAGATATGCTTACCACTGAGATGAGAAAACAAATTCAGAATCAAGTATTCCTTGATCAGTATGGGTTTATCTTCCGTGCCATAGTGCTTTGGGAAGGCTTCGTTGAGTGGAGTAAAGCATTCATCCGACGTAGCGCCTCAACGCTCTGGCAAGCCGCTCTTACGCAATATACAATACTCACCAAACAGGAGACGGATAATCAAACAGATATTAAAAGTATTGATTATGTTGAGCACCAATCTAGAAGTCAAGATAGAAATGAAAATGAAGTTATAATTGATGACAAGGAGAGGCAGAGGAGAAGTCAAGGGGAATGTGCAGTGAAGAGTAAAGGCGATGGGGATACAACTCAAGACAAGAAACATAACAACATCAATGGACAACAAGAAGAAACTTCACAAACTACGTGCAATTCGTTGTCGGAATCAACTTCCAGTTAATCATTCGCATTGGAAATCTTAAAGGGGAATTACACCCAGACAATAATGTATGGTCAATAAATGAAGAAAAATAAGATGAACAAACTGTGAAAATTTGAGCAAAATCGGATAATCCGTTCAAAAGTTATGAATTTTCAAAGTTATCATTTCCACCTGTGCTGGGCATCCTTGAATTGGCAACCGTATAGCTAATTAGCATAATCTGTGATGTCATACATGGAGAACTCCTCATTCACTTTGTATATAAATTTATTGAAAAGAGATCAATATCACATCTCAAATGAGGAATCAACACCGTTCTTTCTGGAATGCTTGCAGAATTGATGTGGCTGTAATATATGTAACCGAAGAAACAAAATTTTGTCTACTTTTCTGGAAAAAGAGGAAAATGTGAAATTTTGTGTACAAACCAAATGGAGAGTTCTCCATGTTGGTAGCCATTTTGTGCCTGTACGTTTCCCAATTTGAGGAGCCCATGAGGGGTGGAAATCAAAACTTTGAAAATTCATAACTTTTGAATGGATTGTCCGATTTTGCTCAAATTTTCACAGATTAAACATTGTATTTTTCTTCATCTACTGAGCGCTCATCAATGTCTGGGTGAAGTTCCCCTTTAATGATCTTTAGCTGATCGAATGAATGAGGAGTTGGTAAATAAACCAAAAAGGGATAGAAACATAAATGGAAGCAGAATACCTCCCTTATGTGATGACGAATACCCGTGTCATCATTGGGTGCTGGTTCGACTCTTGTGTAGCATCTGTGCATGATAACGTGAATATTGATATGCAATATGTAATTGTGGAAAATTGGTTCGATGATTGATAGGAATTACTGAATGATGTGATGTCTGTTGGGCGTTATGCAAATCTGCCAAACGTTATGGGATACTAACCTTTAAGGCCACCTTGTCGGCTTTAATGAAGTTAGTTCGTTCCTCCTGACAAATACAAATGCAATCAAATATTAATTTCAGGCGATTTGGAAGTGTTAGTTTGACGCTATGGGATACAACATATCATATGCGAGTCGAAATTAAGAACATAATATGCCTAGCAGCCGTGTTTCTGTATTCTGATCTGAGCCACAAAAATATAATCAAAAAATCTTAACTTTATTTTGGTTGTCTGATTTTTATAAAATTGTTTGGTTATTTTCATCTGATTTGGGGTAGACCCTAGTAACACACATATGTAACTGCTGAGTGATGCTGGTGTGTAACATTTGAAATACTGCTTGTGATGATTGCAATATGAACCATTATATTAGTGTCATTGCTATACTTGTTATGTGATCACATTGTCGTCTTTGTATTCCCTTTACGCGATGTCTGTTTCATACATGGCTTAATATCGATTGGAGTATTATCAATAAATGCATTCATTCATTGGGTATTCATATTGAACTATTCTGGTATTGATTACACGCTCCCCTTCACACCTTTTACCCTTTTCACACTTGCCACGTCAAATGTATCTACCAGTAACGATGTACTAAGTGCTGGAGTGATTTTTTTTAAACTAAGATTATAAAATAAATCCGGGTAACTATCAACCTCGTTGATATCAACAGAATGCTGACTGCTTATGTCGAATCCTGATACTTTTGGAACGCACCTAATACTAATGCACACTAGAAAATTAATTTTTCTCTTTCCAGTGTGTCTAGTATTCTAGAACGAGAATAGACACTCCATAAAGTGTTTGGCCATTGACGTGATATATTTACTGACAGATTTCATCGTTTACTTAAATCAAATGCCATGGTTGTATAAGTTTATGAAAATGGTCATCTAAATATTTTGTAACATTCTTGTTTATATGTAAGGGATAATCAGGTACAGACATTATAGAAGGTCTCAAGATTTTGACATCTCAGACCGTCATTTCGGGAGAAACACTATCAGAGTGCTATCGGCTTTCTAGACAATCGCAAATCCTTTTCTAAAATAATATTTTCAGCTGGCTGCGGTAACGAAGTTCCCCTTTTTTTAGAGTGAAATTTTCACACAGAGACATATCTACACCAAGTCCTCTTTATAGATTGTAGTTCAATTATTCCTAAATATGGCTCGTCCATGGGGCCCAGTCTGTAGGCCTATAGTTTTCATCAAATTATGCACTGCCGATTTGTACTGAATGAAGTCAGGGTGTAATCTACTCAAGATGTAAAACTATCAGATCATTATGTCAAATCCTAGCAGAAATGATTCTTGATCAGTAAGCAGAGATTAAGATATTTCATTATTATCATAATTCTAAATATTTTCCTCGTTGAAGAAATGGCCATATATGTGTCTGCGGTTCTTAAGATATTGTTCAAATATACTGTCGAATAGCATTATAGTGCATCAAAAAGCGATCCGATGCCTGTGACTGGTCCCGTGTACAGTATACGGTATGTCGACATGTTTGCTGCATTATAATCATAACACTACAAATGCTCAGAATAATGTGACTATCTATTTCTCTGAACCTTTATGGTTAGATGATAATGTTATAGTACATCAAAGATGTGCGACTTGCATTGGAATTTGGAATTTATTCATTTGACCGTCATCGACATTTACAGCCGACATTTTGTTCTGATTACATTTTTTTTTTCATATACATTGTGTTATGTCAAACAAATTATACAAAATAAAGAAAATACGTATGATTTGATGACAATAATGAAACAATTATATGTTAAATAAAATAAATATTTGACAACAAAATATATGACAATTTTCTAAGCAAGGCCCTCATTATGAACCAATGCATATTCTAAACAAACACAAACTTATAGATTCTATACAATAAATGTATATTTAATGAACTGCCAATCAACTTAGAGGTCATTCAGAGGTCATGCATTGTAAACTAATGGTTCACAAAACATTAACACATTGACCAAATTAGTAAGACTATATATGAGTCGCCAAGAAATTCAAAAGAAAAAGTCAATGATCATTATAAAAAGTTATGATTTGTATATTTTACTTTGTTTTAGTAAGGGAATATGCAGTATGTGTCAATTTCAGTTTGAAGTGCATGATCTTAATAGTTTAGGCCTTGGATGTCTACAAAATGGGTGGAAATGTGATGCAGGAGTGAAACTGAAATAGGTATTTTATGATTTTGTAATTACGCACAAGATGTATGTTCGTTTTGGTTGAAGAAAGATTGACAGAGTTCCAAGTTTCCATGACGTTTATGTCTCCTGTAGCTATATTTAAAGATGAAAATCAAATTAAGGGGATACATTAGCCAAAGGGAAATCCGTTGCTTTAAGAGTAGAGATGTGTCGATTAAGTATTTTGACTAACAATTACCTTAGAATGTAAGATACGGTATTTAAAATATTGGCAAGAAGCTATTTAGAAACGACAAACGCTGGATAGAATGACAAGCACGATTTAACCGTCGGATCATAGCCCCTTATTCAATGATAACATTAACCCATAATACATTTCCCCCGGTGCCTATGGAGGTAAATGTCTATACGATTCGCCAAACATAAGTACTTAATATGCCAAATACTAAAAACAAAATAACTTAAAGCTGGCACCACGAGACCTATTGAAAATGATAATGCAATTTCCTCAACGACATGTTTTTAAGTTGATTTCTAATGCGTTCCGCGGTCCCCGTAGGCCTATATTATTTTCAAATCATAAATAGAAACCCAATGTTTCAAATCTATATCAATTTATATAGAACATGTAGATCTATTGATTACCCTGATTGTTATGTAATTATAGTATACCATTGTCCATTATTTTCATCCACGAAAAACGGAGCCTCTTCGAACCTCTTAAAGAATGAAATCGAAGGTACATATGAATTGGCAAGGACATAAATGTAACTAAATTTTGTTCCGCTGACTTTTTTTCCCCTCCAAACGATTTTCAGTTGCAATCCATTATCATGGTAATAACATTATTCCAAGTGACTGCTGAATGGTATCGAGATTTTAAGGCTTCCTTTGTAAATGTTATACATTGAGAAATGGATAAGGTGCCTCTCTGACTTGCATGGTTTATCTGAAATTCAAAAATCTAAGAGACTTCAATAATTAACGCTATGAAACAAAGATAAAGCGTATGTGTATTTATTATATGACGCCCATGGCGCTGAGGTGCGAATCAATGAACTTGTGAGTAGATTAATGGATCTACATTTTTAGTTGACATCAACTGTTCATCAATAGGTACAGGTATTATGTGCAATGCTAAAGTCTGTTCATATATTTATTTATTAGTGAAAGATGGAGGAGGGAAGAACTATATAGGAGTAAAAACACAGCAAAAACAAGAGTCTTGATTTATCTCTGACTGGTGTTCCTATTTGGCAACACAAAATAGGGTGAAAGAGCACCAGCAAGAAATTGAATTGGTCTAAAGTTCTAAAACCGAAACATAATAATTTCTTGTTTTCAACTTCGGGATCTATTAACATTGAAACCGTCGTAATCAATTCAATTCCTTGCTGATGGTGTCCTCGCATTTTGATGATGTTTCCCAGTGTGAACTGGGTCGGTGTTAGATAATGTTAAGGCCTTCTTTTTTCTTAATCTCCCAAAAGAGGATCGAGCGGTGTCTGTAGTATATACATTACGTTTATCCAGAATGAATACTGCGACAGTGATACGATTTATCACACTGACGCATACGAGAAAGCATATTCATGGAATTAAAGCAT
>BQKZ01000007.1:324499-334893 GCA_036244855.1 Temnopleurus reevesii
AGGATACAAGCAGTGGGTCTGATGAATGCCCCAATATTGTCCCTCAATAAAAACTTGAAAACAGAACACATCAATTCTAGGGTTCATGGTCCGAATTTCGGTCATTATTTTTGTAAAGTAGATTTCGGATGGAATGAAGAAACATCCTCCACTCTGGAAAAAAAGACATATACATGTACATGTATATCTAAATCTTCAAAATCTGTACGGTAATTATGAGCAATGATATCAGTGATGGTAGCACAGGTGGAGAGTGGCACGGGGATCACCCCTTCCACCAAGAAATAATATTGGGAACCCGCCCCCCTCAAAAAAGGCAACAATGCATAAATGAATAAATGGAATTAAGAAGTAACAATAATAATAAAATTGCACGTATCCATTCAGCGGAGTGCGCTCAGGGCGCTTTGCATTATTATTACCATGGTTTTAGCCCGGCAGCCGCCAGCGCAATTGGAATTTCAAGGAATAAATATTCTTGCCAAGTACCCATTCACCTCACCGGGGTTGAGTGTAGCACATTATAGATGAATCTATTGCTGAATGAAATTAACGCCATGGATGTGATTCGAACCTACGACCAACTAGTCTAAATGCGAGAGTCAAAACCACTTGCTTGCTTTTGAGTGTGACGTCTGAGTAGTGACCAACTGACGACCCTGGCGAAGAACGTTCATCAGAATAATATTATTAGGGTCTTGATAGCATCACTAATAGGACTGGTCTGACGACACCGCTTCACAATTTGCTCTTCAGACCGTGCATGTCAATCCTTTGTCTTCTGTTTTGATATCATTATACAAAAAATATTATAGCATTGTTGGGTTATTAAAACAATCCGGTGTTATGACATGACTGGATGACATGTGCAGCCAATCAAATTACATGTCATATCAATTTGGTATTTATTTGTTTTCGAATTTCTTGTTTGTATTTGCGTGTTAAAGCACGCTATCGTGAAAATATAATGCATACTTCGGCCCTTTCCCTAATAAGGCGGTCAATTTATCTTATTTGCTAATTTGATAGAAGAGCATTATAGTTATGAAAAGTTATTGATACTTGGATATTACAAAAAAAAGGTTTATCCCTTGTATTTTCTTTCTTGGAATACAATGGATTATAAGAAAAATAATGTTTCTTTTTTTCAATAATCGTCATGTTGTGCCATACACCACTTTAAGATTTCTTCACGGGTATAATTAAAACAACGAATATGCACTGTTAAAACACAGTTCGGAAAGCCAGTGAATCTGCATAAAAATACGTGAAGTAGAGGGGAATGTTCAGCAAACGTTACTGTTGCAAGACAGGACGAAAGGTGGGCCTATCATGCCTACATACTAAAGTGTCGCAAGTAACATGTATTATACTCCCAGCCCCGAAACCAAGCCTGAACTCCTGATAGCACGGAGAGGGGGTGGTATATAGATGGAAAATCTCAATCCAAGATGACATGTACGTCCCCATGACCTATAAGCTACCGGGGGAGTTTCTGCTCGATACATTCATTTACATAGAAGGGTGAGTCATGATTACAGTATGTCATAGAGACAGTGTTGCGTTACATCACATCACATAATGAGGGGAAAGGTGAGACAGATATACACTCTTAAAAAGTTGGGCAACACATTCGCGAAGCAAGGAATTGACAGTCTGGGACTAACACTAACAGGATTTTGTCGCCGCTCCACGACAATCTACAAAGCGTAAAGAAATGTTTCAGATTAATTATTGAGCCCTCCTAGTATATAGAAAATATGTCAAAATAAACAAAAAAGTCTTTTTTAAGAATTGAAAAAAAATGTCAATTTGGGGAGATGATCAAGGTTACACGAGATCCATCTTTAGGTGATTCTAATGAACATCGAATGCAAAAGGATGCTGAACATCCGCGAGTCCGAGTCATTTCTGTGAGCAATCAAAATAATGATTGCGTTACCTCCCCCCCCCCCCTCTTTTTCTTGGGGGATGCCAATGAGACCACTTCAAGCTCAGCAATTCTATCTTGCTGTAGATGTACTACCAGAGTATATGCAAAGATATCGAAGACTTAATAACAGGAATGATAACAGATAGTTTCAAGATGCGTCGTGAACCCAACCCACGCCCTGCCCCCGTCACACCCCCGTCTTTCCCACACAAGTCTATGCAAATCAGAACCAGACAATTTGTTGGCATTTTGTCTGCGTAGCTCATAAAGCACAGGCGATGATTAATGAATTAACGTTAGCTTGAATGACCGATGAGACAGTTGCAATTATATTTTGCCCATCCTAAAAAAAAGCTAACTGCTTGGCACCCGAAATTGACAACTCCTTCAGGTAGAGGCGCCATGTCATATCTGTTTAATTGTATAAAGCTAAAATACACCGCCTCTCAGCTACCGTAAAATCTACCTTTGCACAATACGAGCTCGAAAAAATAATTAATTTTCAGCCCCATTCTGGTGAAGAGGTGAAGAACTACCGTAAAATCTACCTTTGCACAATCCGAGCTCGAAAAAATAATTAGTTTTCAGCCCCATTCTGGTGAAGAGGTGCATGCACTCTTCATCCTCGAAATGACCAGTTCCAGAACAAATTGGAAAGTGGATCTGAAAATCGATTCTAATTCATCTTCGGGATGATAATATGTCATTGTTCGATCACTTACACATCAATACAAGGATCTTTACGGTATTTGAGAAACATAAACAGATGAATTACAGCTGGAATACATTTTTTTATTAACATAACATATAACATAACTATTCTAAATGGTTGCTGCACCCTTCTGATGAAAACATAAAAATAAGATGATATGGATATGTAAATATTAAGCAAATACTTATTAAGAACTACGCTTGATCTTTGAAAGTACAAGTTACATAACATTGCCAAAATTCTTATTATTCTAGAGATGAAGTGTATAAGTTTAGATTCTTGTTAGGTATTTGTTCAAATTTTTAAAATTTACCTTTAAAAAAGACGTATTCATGTTTTCGCTTAAAATCATGGAAATCCTTTGCCAATATTAATTGCAAGGGTCGTTTACAAGTTTGCAATTCGTCTGATTATGTGCAAAATTGTCATATTTGCATGCGTGCTTTGAGAGGCGTTTCTATGGAAACCCGATGCACATGAACGAGTAGAAACAACTTGGGAGTGTTTCCACATTACAAGTGAAGAGATGAAAATGATACATTTCCACCAAAGAGAAGAATAATGATTTAGAATCGATCTCAAACGGCGGTAAAATGAAATCAATCTTCTCTGAGGGGAGAGAGAGAGAGAGAGAGGGAGAGATAGAGAGAGAGAGAGAGAGAAAGAGAGAGAGAGAGAGATAGAGAGAGAGAGAGAGAAAGAGATTGAGAAAAAGCTAGAGAGGGGGGTGAAGACAGAGAGGGGGAAAGATGACGTTAAGATGATAAACATGAAGAAGATGAAGAAGAAAAAAAAACAGAAGAAGAACACAGTGTAGAAGAAGACATGAAAAGGGAGAGGAGTAGAAAGAAGAAAAGGGTATTATGAGGGCGACGAGTGGGAGAAAGAAAAAAGGAGAAAAGGAGATGCGGATGAGGAGGAGAAAGATGAAATATGTTGATGACAACGATGACAAAAAGCAGAGAAGTGGTGAGGAGAAGGGGATAACATTAAAAATAAGTAGTCGAAAAGTGGAGCATAAGCAAGTGTGAAAGAAAAGCTGAATTTTTAAACTGTGCTTTTTACATTTTTCTCACTGAGTAATTCGTTGGGTCATATCTTTTTTTTTAGAAAATTGACACGAGCATAAACAATACTGTTATCAGAAGCAACGAAGTGTCACCAAAGGCAAATCGTATTTGACCCCAATTAAGGCATTACAGGATTAATTTGGCATGTTAAGAATTATACATCCACTGCCCTCCCCCCCCCCCCCCCCACGTATTCCTTCTTGCCATCAGCTCAGGAGGACTTCATTGAAAGTAATATGGGAGTACAGTGAATTCTCTTTGTAGTATATCTTTATTAGACTTCATATTCTCGTTATTATTTTTTTTTATTTGGGTCGATTTGATCGCATCTATTAGAAATATTTCATTATTTCATACAATTTTTGGAGAGGGGTCAATATATTATTTTATTTCATTGGGGGGGGGGGCTGGCACAGGGGGCCATGTAAAACCATTGTTACACACTGCTAAGTGTATTGCACGTATTAATTTTTAAAAATGTGGACCCCCCCCCCCCCCTCCCCATCCCCTGCTATGTTTATCTTGCATATAGTGTTTGCTCTGGTTTGGGTATTCAGCTATTATTAAGAATGAGAATTAAGATACAAGCTTCAGAAAGTAAAATAGTTTTCTTGATTGCAAAAAAAAAGCGGTTCTCTCGTCTGAATGCATTTATTCTTTTCTTATTGTTTCTATCCTCACTACACTAATAGTGACTCACACGGACTTTGTTTTTACCGTGATCTCGGACGCTTTTGCCTCGAAATAGATTTTCTTAGGGAGATGGAGAAAAGGGAAAAGCAAAACACTCAACTTAGAAATTAGAGCTCTCGTTCCCGTTAGCCAAATGCACGTAAATACTTCACTTTATCACCTGCATGCATACAGCGTGAAAACTTACCGGGAATGTCTCCGACTGGATCACAAATCATTGTAAAAGATGTACTTTAAATCCACGTCTACCTACTTTATAGCAAAGAAGGTTGCATGAAGGGTACAAACCTTTGTAGAAGGGTTCATTAAGCAACAAAGCTAGAAAAGATGCAGCTCGGTATTGCACTATTTTGAGGTCATATCAGCGACATATTTGAAGTGGGTGCAAAGTTGCACCTTTACCTGACTATGTAAAAAAAATCAATCTCATATATCCGACGTATTTCCAGCGTATATTGGATTTATTTTACTGTCCCTGTCAGCAGAAATACAAACGACAAAGGAGGTATGCAAGGCTGACGCTAACATGTCTTTGCGTCGAATACAGGTCGAATGAATTCACCTTTAGCATATATCAGTGTTAGCATATAACGAACGTAAACATTTTCAATTTGCGCTTTTAGACAAAATAGTGACTGAACCAGTCCACATAATCATATACAGCTGACTTTGGAATTGAGAATTTTGTGGTGTTTATGGAATGTCATATGGGGTTAAGTTTCTACAGAACAAGTTTAGGGGATGTATGTTTGTATTTTCCATGATAAAGTACGTGTTAAAACGACGCTCGATAATAGGAATCATGAGATATAAGATGACAAAATTATAATAATCATGTTTAGAAGTTAAAAAATGAAATCATACAAGTTTTAAAATTGACCAGAAAATGGGCAACAAAGGCAAATAGAAATTATAAGAAATAGATTAGAATAACAAAGTGCATGAATACATACAGACAGAAAGACAAACAAGGGCATGTAAAAAAAAAAAATCGGACAGACGGAGAGAGTGATGGGGTACGAGGAAAGAGCGCCCATGGCAAGCGCATGTAGCGCTCTATACTTTTCAGTTAAGCGGAAACCTAATGCGATCAGCGGCGATATTAGTCATAGTTGTATTATTTGTTTTTAGTCAGACCTGGGAAAAATCTAGTACGAAACCCCTGTGAAAAACAGTGCGTCCTAGATAAAAAGAACTTAGGTTCTAATATTTATTTTAAAAAATAAATAAAAAAATCACCTGTTTGCATTTATTTTGCAACATTGAGTTTCTTCAAAATTGTATGAGCGTGACTGTGTGATTTAGGAAACTGTCAAATAGATTGAAAGGTCCGTGCCCTCTTCTTTCAACTCAATATCAAATTCTCCGAGAAAATGTCACAGTTACAATGCCACTCGTGACGTCAGCGTCTTAAAGGTCATGTTTGGGGTCATATTTTGGGGTCAAAGAGGGCTCAATGCCACTATGAGTTGAAGGGACAAAGAATTTGGACAAGGTAAATAACTTCCATTGAAGTATTCATAACAGTTAAATGCACGCATGAAAAATCCATACCATCGTTTTCTGTTGACAAAATGTCTAACATGACTGTGTCTGACCAACTTAATTGAATAAAAATCAATAGGGAAAATGTTTGCATTTATGATCTATTAATTCAGTTGTTTTCTTTGTATTATTCCTTTTTTTCTTCTGTTCACAGTTCTTGTTTGAAGCCTCGGGACAAAGCCAAATTCTGAAATACATAGGGGAAAGTCTACGTTGAGGAATGTTTCCATGTATCTACTTCCAATCGTATATGCAAAAAAAAATCATGTAATACTAATTTTGTGCGCTATAAAAAAAAAAGAATCGAAGAAATTAAAAAGTGATCCCATGGTAACATACTCAAATCCAGGTTGGTTAATTTCCATTTGTGGGTCAGATATTGGTCAGATATTTTCGTGTAACTTCAAATTTTCAAAACATTTTAGACGAAAATTAGTACGACGCATAGATGATAGCAATCGCATATAGATGGTTTGCATTAAGCTCTCGTCTCGGCGGAAGAATCTCATTATTAGAAGTCACCATCTTCAATCCCATGGCGAAAATATCACAACAAACTTTTAGAAGTAGATGAGACTGGAAAGAAACATCAATTAAAGAACTGTAAGGATGGCAGGGTAGATGTAAGACACAAGAGATAGCTTCATCGTGTTGTTTCAGTGCTGAGATGAAACAAAAACATTAATCAGCTTACAACCCCTTAGAGTGACAAGTAATGAAAGAAGAAACGTCAATTGATTTCGCCTGCTTAAAGGGTAACCAACCTCTGGAATAGTCATGTTCTCATTGAATGAAGAAAACAATCCGATGAACAAACTGTGAAAATTGGAGCAAAATCGAACAACCATTTTAAAAATCATGAATTTTCGAATTCACAGAGATTTTATGATCACTGCCGCTCATGAGGACCTGTGCGATCGACAACATCGACGGAATCTGTGACGTCACGTCGGATAACTTTTGAACGGGTTGTCCGTTTGTGCTCAAATTTTCGCAGTTTGTTCATCTGATATTTCTTCATTCAATGAAAGCACGATAATTCCAGGAGTCGGCTTCCCTTTAAAGCAATACAACAGAATTTGTGGCTATTACTCGGGAAAGGTGCATTAAAACAGTTATAGTTCCTTATAAATTCGACTTAGTTAAATCAGGAATGTTGCTTGATAATTGTTTAAGGACTGTGTAAAATTAGATTGAGTCATCTTGTTAAGCATGAATGAGCACAAATTGAAAAAAAAAACAATAATAAATCGTGCTTATCATTCATCATCATCATCGTCATCCTCACTCCCTCTCCTCCTCCTCATCATCATAATCATCATCATCATCAATTTCATCATCACCATCATCATTATCAACATCACTCTCACCATCACCCTCATCATCATCATTAAAGATGATTGCGAACTGACGTCGTGACCTTAGCAACGGAGAAAAGCACCAAAGATATATTGTGTGTACTTGCTCGTGTATATGTATTTTCATCGGTTTCCAACAACAACTCATTGTTATCAATGCACTTCTAAAGTACCCAGATTACCACGCGGGCATAACACATTGATGCTGAGTTGGTTTTTAACAATATTTCACCAACTGATGAATAACAAGTCAAAATGGCACAGGATATCAGTTCTGACTCACTATAGCTGACTGATAATAAGCCATCAAGGGGCTAACAAATCCATCTTCTTTCTTCATCAAGCATCCCCAGCCCCTAGGCCTATCATGGGTGCACTACTACACCCTTGGCCTTGCTCGAGCGGAACTTGACTGATGTGTACAGCGACATCCGAGGGCTAATCCGACTTGTGCGAAGCTCAAAACATCTTGAGAGTTCTGAAGGGTAATTATGGGTTATAGCGAATTAGCACTAGACCTTCTGGAGTATATACGTGTATAATGAGAGTAGAGTAAGTTAGCTCATCCGAAGCATGCACAACCATGCATGAATTGAAAGGTATCATAATGCTCATAATTTACACAATAAATTACGAATTTGCCATGAAATTGATATTCTAATGATATTCCCGAAAATCAAGAAACCAGACCTTTATAAAAGGAATTTTTTCAGCAAATGCATTTTCATCATTACTATTTCAGCTTATTTACATGATAAATGCCAATGCGTGATTTATTGTGCCATTTATGTAATTATTATTCGTACTATTTGTTATTTTCACTCACGGTTTTGGCAAAACTCGTATGATGATAGTTGCCCAAAACAATGGGGTATTATGGGAGATTATCGCTTTTCTTTATGTTAGTTGCAACACTTTTGTTGACATCACTTTGCTATCGTCAGCTGACTATCAGAGGGAGAATGCAAGCGTATATAATGAACAGGCATATTGTGTCATAATTTCTCGAAATGGATTTTATTATACATAATAGAACAAAGAACATTATTTTGTTTATAACGGTGATATTTTCTAAACAAAAATCATCGTCCTGCTATCCCCCATTGAATATGGATTGTTATCGTTCATATTGTTCAACTTGTTTTTACGGATCACCCCTACTCCAGTAAACCCTTGACCAACCCCTTTAAACGAGTCCCGTAGATTCGACACAACAATGGCGCGTCCGCCTTGATGAGAAGGAAGATGATGATGCTCCTGGTGTTGTCGTTGTTGTTGATGTTGTTCTAATGATGATGTTAATCAAGACTTTGAGATGGAAATGTGAAAGAGAGTTTAGTGAAGAGACAGCTGCGCGTGTCGGCTCACACTAATGAGGTTTCGTATCAAGATTGAACTGACAAGGAAGGATCGCATCCCTTGTTCCAATCATCACCAAGACGATGGGTGGTAGGTGGGGATGAGGACTCATGCTCTCCAAGAAGACTTCATGCACGGAGTCGTCATCATGCATCGGTACGAGGATGAGGGGGATTCTGAAGTCGATGATGATAGCTTTGTTGATACTTTTAATGATGTCAAAGGAAGGATTGATACAGAAAGTTCTGAGAAGAACGGTTAACACTAATTGCATGAAACTCGTAAATCTGGAAATTGCATCGTTGCAATATAAATCTTTTTCATGCAAATAACAGCACCAATTTATTTGTTATGGCTGTATGGATTATGTTCCATACAGGATGGATATTGGGCGAAATTCATCTCTTTTCTGCATTCCCCCTCCAATTGATTAAATCCATTTGTTAATCAAGTCTTCGCTCTATCTATCTCAGCCCCCGGTCTCTCCCTCTCTCTCTTTCTCTCTCCCCCCCCCTCTCTCCATCTCACACACACATACACACACACATTCCCTCTCTCCCACTCTCTCTCTCTTCCTTTATCTATCTATCTATATTTCCCTCTATTTCCCTCTTTATTCAGTGTTATTTGTTTGTCTCCTCCGTTCTTTCTCTCCACTTGATCCTCTCTCTCTCCCTCCTCTCGCTCTTTCAATCCACCATCCTCCCGCCATTCCAAAGGATGAAGAAGTGAAATCAATTATTACTTGGGATGCCATCGCCCACCTCTTGAACCCTCCGCCAAGCTGAGAAGTGCGTCCATTCTCCGACATGCCTGGCGCTCTAAAGATTCCCATTTCCTGATGCTTTCATGTCAGAGACACGAGAGCTCTCTCCTGCCTGGTCGAACGACCAAAGAGAGTTATGATGTCATGGTCTGCTCGGTATAGGTTACGTTGACGAGGAGGACGAATAGGATGATGGGGTCGCTCTATTGTGACGTAGGTTGTTGAACGATCTACGGGCCGTCGAGTGTACTTCTCGGCTTGTCTGAGGAAAATTTGCCCGACATGTTATTTAGACCATAACATTAATGTACCTACTTGTACGCATATTATGGTTGCATACAACATATTATTGTATTAACCAAATTTACAATCAAATGCATCTTTTTTTTTTTAGAAATTTAGCAATGCTGCTGATACACGATTTGTTACAAGTTTACGTTTTACATTTAACCGTATGATCAAGAGCTAGATATAAGAACGTATGAGAATTTGACAAACTGTTGTCATGGTGGTAAGCCAAGTCAGATGAAATATTCTGGGCTGTAGCCTATATAGATAGATACACAGATAGATGAATAAATCAATAAATGAATATTGAAATAAGTAAGCGAATAAACAGATAAGTGGAAGTGGTATGATATATTATTATAAACAAATATGTAGATTGGGTGGTTGAATAAACGAATAACGAAATCACACGTAAATAGAACAACTTTGTTAGCGAAATGACTCAATGACCAGACAATTACTCGACAAAATGCATTGAATATATTGACGATTTACCCCTTTTTTCAGTTTATTTTCAATCCATTGCCGAGAGACATTGAAACCTTTGAATGTCGACCAATAAATTCCAGTGAGTTACCTTGCTTTAATTAGCCCATATAACTGCAATCAAACGTGAATGTTGTAAAGGTGCTGCTACTTCATTAAGCCGATTGAATGTAATGAGCTGGAG
>BQKZ01000007.1:345691-401462 GCA_036244855.1 Temnopleurus reevesii
CCCCCCCCCCCCCCAAAAAAAAAAAATAGAAATGTCCCTGGTAAGGGCTTAAGGAGTTTCGGAGGTTCCTGCATATCACATTCGAAACTGTTGCTACATCTCTCAAATAAGAACCCCCCCTCTCTCTCAGTATCAGTCATTCGGTGTCCGGACAAGTTGAGTATTCAGACAGGGGATTTTAGATTTCTTCCAAACAGGATCGCATTGAATTTCTATGAATGTCTTTAAAATTATTGTTGATAATATAAAAATTCCAAAAGAAAATTACCGTACTCATGATATTTATTGTTATTTGATGCATGATATCTAAGGATGAAACTATAATTTGTTTCGCGTGCGGACACCGGCACCCCCTTATCCGACTGATAAAGAAAATAGTAAAAAAAAAAATTAAAAAAAAAAGGGTAGATAAGTAATGAAACCGTCAGACCTGTTTTATTTCCATTGCTTAATCATCTGTTTTGGCAATGAATACCGGTACTCGTAACCAACGCAAAAATTGCCTACGCTATTTATCATAATGAAAATAAACATTTAACTCTATTTATTCCAGCGCCAGGAAAAGGGCAAAATAATTCGAAGACTTACAACCACTCATAACTTCTTGTAATGAAGATGTTGAAAAAGAAATCATGAATCAAAACACAGGGTCAAAGATTTCTTTTGTATATCGTATTTATTTGGGTTTTTTTTACATCGTAAAATATATATACACGGCAAATACAGGATGAAAACCTCAAACATACACAAAAATCATGGCACTTCCGTGCCGATCGACCAAACAAATGTATCATCATTATAGTCATCGCACATCTTTTGCTCATCATTTTGGAGTAATCGCACACAATATAAATCATATCTTTACTCGAGGATTTTTTTTTTGACTACCGTAAAAATTAAGGGGTTACAATAAAAAAAAAAATCCACTTGACTTGCACTGCCAATCAAAATCATTGCAGGGATAACATTTTCATACAATTTACAGTCTTTCATAAAAACGCTTCTGATTGTTCTAATGCTCCATATTGATTGGCAATGTTGGGTTTCTGATTCCCACTAAAATTAAGCAACAAGCAATCTAGCATCCCTTCCTGCAACAGATTTGCGAAGATCATTGACAACTCAGGGGTAGAATATATCTTTGATCGCTACACTATATATATCTTGTCTCGGCTTCGTGATACAATCGGCCCCAGCTTCTCGTCGTTCTTTTCCTCCTGTATTTTTTTCGTCAATCGTAGAGGACTCCTCAATCGACTATTGTTGACGACCTTCTAACCTTTGTGGTTCCGTCATCAATGATTAAAACTTCGATGAAAAGTCTAAATTTACTTCCTTCAGATAAGCTGTCTCGCAATCATCTTGAATAAAGTAATAAGAGGAAGTTCTTCAAAGAGCCAGCCTTTGGACGTTCGTTCTGGCATGTTACGATTGAGTGCATTGCAGATGGACGTCGTCAAGTATTGGGCCGTCACAAGGATGCTGAACTGTTTTAGAGTAGAGGGGGTTGAAAAGGAGAGGGATGGAGCAGACAGATGGAAAGTTAAGAAAAGAGATATAAAGAAAGAGAAACAAAGAGAGAGAGAGAGAGAGAGAGAGAGAGAGAGAGAGATAAAGAGGGAGAAATAAAGAGAGAGAGAGAGAGAGAGAGAGATAAAGAGGGAGAAATAAAGAGAGAGAGAGATCAATAGGCAGGTAGAGAGCGACGGGAATGAGATAATTCACTAACAACATTACTGTTTGACACTGCTTGACACTTTGACACTGAAAAATAGAAATTATCAAAACCATGTGCCAATATTAGAAACAACAAAGATTTATTTCATAAACTATATATTGCAACCTTTATAAAGAATATTTGTGAAATCATTATTCTTTTTGTTTTTAATGCTCAGTCTGTCACACCCAAGACTATTATCGATTAACAATGTATTTATTGCAAAATGTAATTGAAACGATTATATTTTTGCATTCAATTTTGCAACCCTTTACATTACTATCCGCCTTACTGCCCCCACCATCTCTTCCAACCAACCTGCAGTGCGCAAAGACCCATGACACAGGAACCTACGATGTTGAGTCGGTGGTTGAAATACTCCATCAGTCGGTGTTTACAGCCGGTCTTATGGATGGTGAAGCTTCGTTCGAAATCGTAGCGGTAATGGACGTCGTTGTCGAGCACTCGATGGTGGATGCAAGGCCGAACAGATCGGGGATGACAGCAGGAGAAGGGGAGGTCATCATTCATATATCCACTGGAAGTTTCACTGTTGGAATAACATTTATACGTTTATATCTATATGAAATACGATACATTAAGCTACACCCCCCCCTCCCCCCCCCAAAAAAAAAGAATAATAATTTAACGTGTTTTGTTACTTATCTTCTGTCCAGAGTTTTTAGGCAACTAGCTATTTTGTTATTTGTCTGTTTCTTTTTTTTAATAATCCAATTCCATTTTGCCAAAATGACTTATAAATCACGGCCTCATAACATCTATTGTCAGTAGGATGGAGGTTTGGCGTCCTAACAAACATAAATCATGTAAATCCACTCACATTCTTCTCTTCAAAATTCTGCGTCAATTATTAATCAAAGAACATAAGAAATCATGAATATCTGTTCTTTGGAATATTTCCAACAGTAATCTTTAAGAATTTCTTGAAATATTTAAGACAATGTAGTGTATGATGATTTAAAAGCCCGCCATTTCGATAACCAACCCACCCGGACACCCATCATCTTCATCATCATCATCATCTCTACGGGAGATAATGATAAAGATGATGATGATGATGAAAATAATGAACGTTTTTGTTGTTTTATATTCGCTCAGAAATAGGGTGTGTGCCATTATGGACTTCCATCATACACAATTAGATTTATCATTATCGATATTAAGTCTTTACGATGTTACATTATTCCACAGGCGGGCAATATTGGGATGGGGTCAGTATCTCACAAAAAATATTTGGACAGTGCATAAAAGTAGTTGGGGTTTATTACAAATTGCCATTGTATAACTTTACTTCGTTGAACACTAAACTTGCACACTTAATTGACAAAGGCGGGGTTTAGCCCCCCCCCCCCCCCCCTCTCGTCCCAATTCAGCGGCACAACTTGAACTTCCAAAGATACCCACCCATCAGCAGCATTATCTTCATCATCAGCATCCCGTGTCTGTCTGTTTGTAGGATCAATATATTCATCATTAATCCATTGCAGTTTGAACCAGTCTTCATAATCTTCATTGCCACAACATCCGAATTCCAACTGGAGCGAATCGATCTCCGCTTTAATCTCGATGTCATCTTTATATCTCCCCATCGCGCTGGTCAATCCACCGTGAAACGACTTCCTCAATACCTTACGATGGATGAAAGTCATCGATCCTCCGACCAACAACCCGACATCGACGATACCGAGGATGATGACCAATGCTTGCAAGCCATATCGGAGT
This sequence comes from Temnopleurus reevesii, assembly GCA_036244855.1. Lineage (NCBI taxonomy): Eukaryota > Metazoa > Echinodermata > Echinoidea > Temnopleuroida > Temnopleuridae > Temnopleurus > Temnopleurus reevesii. Next base: position 349,152 of record BQKZ01000007.1, read on the forward strand.
TTCTCTCTCTTCCATGAGTAGGATGCCTCGTGACTAATCTTTGCTGAGATCGGGTTGATGAGGACGACGATGCCACCGACAACCATGAGGGTGATGGGAAGCATCTCGAAGTCGTAGTCTTCAATGAGATTCACCCGTGATCGTATGTGAATGCGAATATAAACGCCAACACCAATGAGTGCAGCACCGCAGAGCAGGCCGAAGATGAGTTGGATGATGAGGAAGGAGATGAGACGCTGCCGACACTCCTCTGATATGTGGCAGGGAAAGACGGCCTGCTTAGCCATTGTGCCGCGGCGTCAACAAAGTGAGTTCGAATAAGATCTGTATCAGATTGTCTAGGAAAACAAATCATTAGGTTTTGTAGGAATATTCAAGAAAGGAAAGATGACGGCCACAACTCACAAAATCATCACTGGTCGACGTCCTGAGCAAAATGCAATTGGCACTTGCGTAAAGCATGTCTTTTTGTTGTACGCGCGCAGGACAATCGTTACGCGCCTTGACAAACTTTTGCCCCGCCCCTCTTCTTCATCCTCTTCCTTATCTTCCGTCGGGTTTTCTTTCTTTCATTTTCTTTATTTTTTAATTCTACTCCGCTCCATACACCCTCAATGTTACTTCCATCAACTTTCTGCCAATTTTTTTAATGCGTTTGCATTTTCCAAGAAGTATTCATGATCATTTTATGAAATTTGGCTGGAATAAATTTATGATCAAAAGTGTGGATTAAAATGCTTCTTACCTGAATTTCTGTACAAATACAAGTATTTTTCAGTTGCAAGCATTTCTAGAATACAACTTGTCATTGATATGAAGTTTTGGTATGAAGCAACTTATTTTAAGTGAAATAAACGGTTTCAAATTGTCTCTGATACACATAAATCATGAAAAAGAAACACTTCGACGATAAAATTAGTTATTTTTACTTTATCTTTTTCAACTGAAATAAATAAATGTGCTGAACTATAGTTTTTCGTAAAGCCTTTTTGTAAGCTTTCTAGTGTACGGTTTATGAGGATTTACTCAGACAGAAAGGGTCTGAAAATCAATTTATCAAAGCTGGGTCATTTGTTGGCAAATTCAACAGAATCAGCCCCTCCCCCCTCTCTCCCCTATAAAAAAAACTTATTGAACAGCTTCATAGCCCCCCCCCCCCAAAAAAAAAAAAAAAATAGACGCGCCTCTCGTATCCATATCAACATCAATCTCTATCTCGTTCATCCAATTCCTTTCAACTTCTTCTTTCATACGACCAAATCTAGTCAAGTTGAGGACTCTGTGTTCTAAAAGCACCCAACTCTGTATACAGTCATGTATTCTCTTGCACTGAACACACAGAGACTCTCGCGATCAGATGGGTAAGCATGATCAGAGGGTAATATGTAAGGACTCTGGTTGAGTGCTATGCAGTCCATGTATGTTCAGTGCAAGTGAATATGCAAAGATGTATGCTATCAGTATCAGAATAATAGTCCTCAACTGGACCAGATAAACTCCTGATCAGTGTAATTTCAGTAAGAATGAATCCACATTTTGACACACTCACCCAAACTGAAATGGAGTACCGGGCAGGAAGATGTATTCCTCAAAATGCTTACACATGTACTGTATACCTCTTTCATGGCACACTCACACATCCAAATCAACTGCCCCACCCCCTCAATCCTCATCTCAAAGATGCAATATTTGATGTTGAATCTGAAGCTAAAAATAATCTTGTGAAATATTCTGAAATCAAATCATGGTCAACAGCACAATGATACACAATAGATAATAAACACACAATGTGAAAATAGGTGAAGTATTATCATAAAACAATTTATATGTTTCACTGGACACTTTAATATAATCATATAAATGTACATGAAATGCTTTGGTAAATATCAATTGAATAGCAGATTCATCCGGAAAAGAAAGAAATCAACTCTTATAGAACAACGACGGAGCATGTACACTGTATTACAAAATACAAATTGTGATGCACATGTATCCAAATTCTAAATTGTATGGTAAACTGTTGGACTCATGTTTAACTAATTTGGTTATAAGGAACTTACATACATTGTACCTTATGTAAAGCATTTGCAGATTTACACAAATGTATGGGCCATAATAACAAAAAATTAACATGTCAAATGTAATCTTATACTTGTAAGCAGGAATCAATAATCATCAATCTTCTGATGATTTCATCCTCATATAAATGACATTCTACATGTACATGTTTAATTGCAAATCTTGTTTATGACCTATATAATAGCAGAGGAACAGTTTACATAATATAATTGTAGCTGAATACTAAATTGATGCATCAGTACTGACAATGTTTGCTTTTATTATTTTTTTTTGTCTTTCATTCATTTTCTATTTCCATTACAGAATAAAATGTTTAAGAAGATTTTATTATCAACTACTGTACAGTGGAAACTCAGTATAAAGAAATTTGATAGAACAAAATGCCTGACATAAAGAGGTAAACATCTTGTCCCAGATCTTTACAACATATTGTTATACAACCCTGCTATCACAAGGTATTTTGGATGGTCCAAGTTCCTTGTTTTACCCAGTTTCCACCATATTGAAAAAAAGAATAACATTGAAGTAGATGTACATGTACAAACAAATTTAATTCTCAAGTGTAGAATGTATCCTTCTATCTATAAAAGATGATGGTTCAAATAAACTGTAGGTAATAAACCTTTGACAATACCTTGGCAAATTCCCTTAAAGCTTTGATTTACACAAAACTCTAAAAAGTAGCATTACATTTCCTGACAGTTGTATGCACATTTCCTCTGCTAAATGTGGCTTTAAAATGGTGACGTACATGTACTGTAATGACTTTTATCATCAGTAGACAAGAATGACCTATAAAATGTAAACAGCACTAATAGTTTAACAATATGAGTGCTACAAAATAAACTTAGGGGTTGTTGCTCAAAAGTTGCAATCGATCGCAAGTTGCAGTTGATCGGAATGAGCCAATCAAAATCATTGTTTCATGCACATCTCGTTAAATGAACAAACCGTGCGAGAATGAAAACATGCGTTACAATTTGCAAAGTTGCAATTGATTTTGCAGTTGATTTTGAACAACACCCCCTTAAACACATGAAAAATCAGGACAGTACTGTGTTACCAATATCAACCATCCTCTTCTCAAAGAGCAACGGCATTGCATTAGGCACTTTGACTGATGGAATTAACATGTTTGTATTTGAATTTTGAAAACATTAGTCACACGAAATGATTCAATGTACATGTAAGTGTGGGTGTTCTGTAAAAGAGTCCACTGATTTTACAGCTTCACAGCAATATCATTTTGACTTGCACTGTAATATTATCTGTATTGTCTTTTTTAATCTGCTTATCCATACACAAAATGCTATAGGGTACACATCTAATTCTACCCCCCCCCCCTAAAAGGCCATTTACATGTACAGTGGAAACTCTGTAAAAAGATGTGATACTCAACTTTACAACAATATTCCTGATATAAAGAGGTACAAATTTGGTTTCAACTCCTTACTATATTGAGAGTTATACTGCTATATCAGGAGTCATTTTGGTGGACCCAAGCACCTCTTTATACTGAGTTTCGATTTTGTCTCTGTATAACATGTACACTTGGAACTATAACCAGCGCTGCACGAAATTAGGATGTATCGAAATACAGTCCAACCTCATTATGAAGAGCACTGATGTAACAAGATGTTGTTATAACAAGGTATTTTTTCTAGTCCCATCTCTTTGCATTTTATTGTACTTTGGCCCTGATATAACAAGGTTTTGATGTAAAGAGATGATTCTCTGGTCCCAATGACCTCATTATAATGAGGTTTGACTGTACATACCACAATATTGAAATGTTATTTAATATTGAAATGTTACTTAATATTGAAATGTTATTTAATATCAAGTTTTTGTAAGTTTTGTACATTGTATTGCCTAGCCTTTAAACATGGACAAGAATATTGTGGATTTTTTTTAAGATTGATGCAAAAAAACTGTCATAAACTATCATGAAAAAAACCCCCCTAATATGTGCAGCATATCACCACTGCGACCACTATGAAATAATCAATTACAGAAAATGCAATATCGTGCAGCATTAACTATCTGTATGACTACTACAGGTACATGTATATCCATACAATCAGTTTACATATATATGGAAAGGATCACATAGAGTAGGGACTAGGACTAGTGTCTGGACACTTTGAATACAAAAATTTATGGGGTTTTCCCGCTTTGCAATACATTTTGCAGAAGACTTCAAGTATTAAGGTGGGAGGGGTGCAGGGTGCTACAAGAATTTTTTTCACCAGTTGCCCAGTCGGGCAACCAAGTTTTCAAATCACTTATCCAAACAAATTTTCTTTGCCTAAAATTGATGGCCTCTGCCAATTTGTACATGTAGATAAAAACTATAAAAAGCTGCTTATTTACTTGCCCAACAGCTTTATTTTGTTGCCCCGGGCATGCGGGTACATGTAGGTGGATTTGTAGCGCCGCACCCTGGGGTGTCATAACTCTCAAGTAATGCTTCTGTATACAGCATTCATAACAGGATTAATAACACTAGGACACAAAAATATATGGAAATATGAATAATTAAAACTTAACAGACTTAAAATGTTCATGTCTAAATTGTATGCTTTGTTCAAATATAGATTTACAGTGTATTAAGTTTCACATAAAATGTATCTTGAAACAGATAAAAGTAATTTTCAACATTTAAATAATTTTCAGAATAAAAATTATAGCCTCATTAGGAAAAGATTTGATCATGTATTGCAACTGAGATTTAATGTTCTATAAACTCTGACTCTCGTAATTTTCAGTCCCACTCCTTGACTCTCTCGTCTTCAGGTATGAGCCCCCAGTTTGGTGAATGTTTATCATGAGCCAACCAATTGAAATCATCCACATCATTCCAGGCATTCTTGCTCCTATCTAGACCACTCTTCTCGTAATCCTTCTCCAAGGTATCATACTTCCAGTTGAACGGGGCATAGAGAACGCTGGTGGTATCCTCGATGATGGCTCGACTCGTAACATGCAAATAAAACTTGGTGTCCTTGGAGTTGTGAACCCTCAGTTGTTGGCAGGCAAGGACAAGCGTGCTATCGATGCACTTGTCAGCAAACACCGACCCAGGAATTGGTCCACAGAAGACTTTGCAATTGGTAAGATTGCTGATGTGGAGTGCACTTGGTGATCCAGGTAGTGTAACGGTGCAGGACGACAGGTTACTCAAACTAACATCCTTCAGATATATTTCTTCCGCAGGGAGGGACAGGGTTTCTGAAGTTCTGTTCGAGAATCCTGTTGCATTTGATGTGATGATATTGGATGGTTTCGGAGCATCTACCTCAACAAGACCTATGTTCTGCTTGGCGGGTGCTTGTCCATCTCCTCTCTTCCTCGCCTTGAAAGCAAACTTTTTCTTTGGCAGCAATTCATCTCTCTTCTCATTGATCCCATCAAACAACTTTGCTAAATTGTTTTGTGCACTCTGGATGTCATACGATGGCAGGAATTGATTCATATCTGTTGCATATTTCTGCAATTTCTGAGCCGCCTCTGACATATCGTCGAAAAAATCCCGCAGATTAGATTTTGAAACATTGTTTGCAGTTGCCAATCGCTCCTCAATGCTCCACCTCTCTGAATTGAATGTCTTTGCAAAATACTCTGCACTCTCCTGCATCACATTGGTATTTTCACGCTGCTCTTTCAATTTCTCCACTTTCGCTAACCGTTCTTCTCGACGTCTGAGAAGTCCTGCTGGAATCTGATCTTTCTTGACATCTTTACCGTTGATTGTCACTGTGTTCGTTTGATGGTTGCCATTTATCACCGAATCGGTCTCTTCCACGTTGGTCGCCATGATAAAACTAATGACTCACAGTTTCAAATTGCAACGATAATTGATCGCCTTCAAAAACGAACGATCAACATTGTAGACTCAGAACAGACGGTAGGCTGAATGTCAATAAACTGCCTTGAGAAAAGATTCATAAAAAATATCACGTTGGTATACAAGGATGCAAAATATTTACTCCATGCATTGAACTCTACTGAAAAAAATCCTTTAAGAACGATTTCGGTATAAAAATATAAAGATGATAATTTCAAGATCTTTTTATCAGAATAGAAAAATATCAAAATTCAATTAAACTTCTTTGAAGAGACTCAAAAGACTATCGATAGCTATGTAAGCAAATCGATCATCAGCTGGCAAAAAAAAAAAAATGTAAACAAAGTCAGTCTTGATTTGTTTTATGGGCATTTTTTTAAAGATCAGGGTGAGTATGTAAAATATTGAGAATTTGATGGTCTATTTCACTCTCCATATTTATTTGTAAATAGGTCTGGAGAAAATCACATTCGCATCTATTTTAGTTTTGCATGGAATCCTGGATCTTACACTGTATCACGTGCCCATACATTGTTTTCCGTGTAACGTTAGTGGTGGTGATGCATGATGGTCTATATTCGAAACTTCGAAAGTTAAGATGGGGGTAACAATCCTCCATTCTTTAATTATATTTCCCTCTCTTCTGTCTTCCTCTTCCCATTTGTCTTCCCATTATTTCATTTTCCATCTTCTGTTGTCGTAGGAGATGAATTTTCGGCTTAATCGTAGTTTAGGTCCCCAGCATTCACTTTCCACAGTATAGCTTTATTCAGTGCACGCAATGGGGACCTCAATCCACCACCGTAGACTTGTGTGTAAAGAAGTGCGTGCAACCTCTGCGAGGGGGGACCTAAAGTACGATATCGCCGAATTTTCAATAAAATCTTAGGCAGTGGCAGGTGAGGGTATTAATTTGAGGATGATGTGGGCCGTGGGGAGAAGTGGTGAGAGGAAGAGAACAGAGAGGTGGCAAAGATAAGAGAGTGTGTAGCGTTGCAGTCATTCATTAAAGAGGCAGGCAGGTCAAGTTTGGAGATGTGAGAGCGAAGCACTAGACGTCTCCCTTTTTATTTTCCTTTTCCACTTCCTCTTCCATCTTCATTTTCATTGACATCGTCCTTTGGCTTTTCATTTTTTTTTTAATTTGTCTATTTCATTTCCATCTTCCTCTTTCACTTAGATTATATCTTCCATTTTCAATTGTAATTTTTCTATTCCTCTTCCATTTCTTCCTTTTCCATCTTCCATTTCCTTCTTCTTCTTCCTCTTCTACTTTTTCTTCTTCATGCTGTTCTATCTTCCATTTTCCTCTTCTGCTCCATTCTTCCAACTTCATCTTCATCCTCACTTCTTCTGCCATCTTCCATCTTCATCTTTCCTATCTTTTTGTCTCTTCCCCCTTCTTCCATTGTACACCTTCCATCTTCAGTTTTATTTTCCCCGCCTCCCTCTTCTTGTTCCTCTACCTGTTCCATCTTTTACCTTGTCTGCCAGTGTGAAAGCAATGTTGCCCTTCCTATAATCCTATTTATCTTATTGTAACAGCATGCAATTTTGAAATTGTGGAATGCAAGTAAATATGTATTTACTTGCAGCATTTTTCAAAATTACTTTTCAGGGTGGCCATCCATTTTACATTTCATGATAAAATCTCAATTGGGTAAAATAATCAGAAGTTGTAAGTATATTATTTTCTTAAGAATTAAAGAGGAAATTAACACAATGTTTTGAATATCTGCAAATTTTAGAACTTGTCTTAGACAAAATGTTTTTTATTTTCTTCCTGTCTTTCTTTTAGAAATAAAAGACATGGTTTCACTGAGATGCCTGTTCAATTCTTTTGTTGTCGTCCTGTCATTTTCTGGACCATGTGAAGCATCAGTAGAAAGGGATCCTCGAGATAAACCAAACATTATTCTCTTTCTTGTGGATGACATGGGGTAAGTAGAAGTACTGTATGAATTGGAGTAGGAATAAGCAAAATTTTATGTTTTTTTTCAGTCATGCTCACTTTAGAAAACTGTGTATTTACACTTAGGCAGCTCACCATATGACACTAACTAATGATGTCATTCCTTTTTATCATTATGTTTATCTGCATCTGAAATTATGATTATACAACAAAGATTTGGGTTTTTGTTCGAGTATTAAAATGATCTACTTATACATAGTTTTAAATTTACAATTCATTTGTTTCTTGATTAAAGATAAAGTTTGTGTTAATTTAAAAGTTCTGCAATACTTGTAGATACAAAAGTTCATATTAAATTGTAAACAAAAAATGTCATGCAATTGCTCCAAATTTTTATGCAATACAAAATGTATTTGTTCCATGAAACTTGCATAACCCTTTTCAAATGATTCAGGCAGTAGATCTTCAGGATAGTGTGGAAATGGAAATTTGCAATCAGATAAAGAATAATCAATAAAAATGTCAATTTCAAATGTGTCTTGTTAACTCATCAAATTTTGTATTACATTGTTTGCAAAGCTATGGAGATCTAGAATCTTATGGCCACCCGAGTCAAGAATCTGGCCCCATTGATGAGATGGCCCGTGAAGGGATGAAGTTCAGTCGTTGGTACAGTCCTGATGTACTTTGTAGTCCCAGCAGAGGGGCAATGCTTACAGGTCAGGATTCTATCCTTTTTGTCTAATTTTTGTTTTTTGTTTTTCTTTCTTTGTTTTTGTTTAAATATGATGTTGTTGTTGTCCATCTCCTCTATCTCCTACTTTTCCTCCCTCTCCTGTTTTCTCCCTTTTCCCTAGATGCCAATAACCTGACCAACCTTCAATCTGTTTTTGTTGTTTAAATAGTTCCAACTTTAATATAGATAATACCAAAAGTAAAACTATAGGTTTTATGTAAATTATTGCAATTAATTATGAACAAGCTATTAATGAGTGGTTACAAAAGTAGATCGAAGGATGAAGAAAATCATAAAAATAATGGTCTTTGCCTTGATGTTTGAACAATATAAAATCAAACATAAAAATGTTTTTAGAAGTTATTGTTTCAAATCCAAATTTGTAACAAGATGCTTTACCTCTCTTGTAGGCTATGAGATTCTAGAAATCTATGATATAATCTACATGTATGATAATTCAATAAGTGCATTATTACAGTATAAGTCAACATTTGAGCAACCAGAAAATTGAACAAAAAAGCATTGGCGCCTACATATATTTGGAAATATCTATGAAAGTGTTAATGAAATGATACTGCACATTTTTAAGTACAAAGTTAGGTCTTGAGTTGTTAAATGTAAAATTAGTTTGTATTTATGACTATTCTGTGTTTGAAAACTTTCAGGACGCCTACCTGTACGTGTTGGACTATATGGGCCTGCTAGAGTATTTGAGATGACTACTAGTTACGGTCTACCAAAATCAGAAATCACTATTGCTGAAATGCTGCAGGAACAGGGTTATTACACTGGAATTGTTGGCAAATGGCATCAAGGTTAGTAGATTTGATATTGTGCATGTTACAATCAGCAACCAAATGAAATTATGGGCTTTGCTTGCATATGTAGGTATTACATATGCATTTAGAATAATAATTATTCAATTGTTTATACTACAATATAGCTAATTGGAAACCCTGGGTTATTTCATGTGCACTTATTTGAATGTAATTTGGTACCAAAGATAGCTTCTCTCTGTAGCTTCATCTTATTGTGTAAATAGATAAGAAGCGTTTAATCAAAACTTTTTATCCCTTTGGTTTCGCTGTATGATTCATTATTGTACAATTAGGACTAATGATAGTTACCATGAGACTGATCATGACTTTATCACACAAATAGGGATTGTGAAAAAAAATCAATATCTCACATATTATTTATTTTCCCCAAAATTTCGAGTTTCCAACATATTTTATCACAAGGAGTTAATCAGTTTTCTCTCTCATATTGTATTACACTCCTTCAGGAATCAACGAGTTCACCTATAATGATGGCAATCATCTACCTCATCACCATGGTTTTGGGTTTGTTGGTCATTTACTACCTTTCACTAATCACTGGGTGTGTGATGAAACCAAGGTCAGTCTACATCTGATGACATTCTAAAGTTAATTTCAACACCAAAATGGCAAAAAAGGCCTAGAGTATGTTTAATACACCCCCAAATACAAAAATTAATGAATGAGTGATCAAATACTTCTTGTAATTTTGATGCAATGTTACAATTTTTTTTAAATGATAGTATCATCCAGCAACCACCCAGTCACAGGAACTTGACTGATATGATAGCGGAAGACGTAGATGTACCTGATAGATACTACCATTTTCTCAACATCAATCATACAATAATCAAATAACCACTTATCCATAGCAACCATACTGAGCCTTGTTGAGGATTCTAGATATTTTCGCCCGAATTCAGAAGGATGGCTTATTTGTTACCAGGTTTAAATCGAGGTTTAAACAGAGGTAACGTGTAAATGCATTTTATTAATTGCCGAATAGATGGGCTCAGTCAATCCATTTTATGTGTACATGCTTAATCAAGTGCATTAACATTTGACATTTCTCATGCCAAGGCTTTGTACCAGGTTTAGACCCAATCTAAAAACACCTTAGTGAATTCCGACCTCTAAATTCTGGTCAGAGATATTCATTCCTCCATCCATTATGTTCTCTTAAAAACAGACCTTTGTAGAATCACCTGATAGATACTACTGCTTGCTCTACTACAATGACACCATCATTCAACAGCCACTCAGCCATAGAAACCTGACAGAGAGGCTAGTGGAGGATGCAAAGTCTTTTATCTTTGATCATCAGGAGGATCCATTCTTCTTCTACTTCTCATTTCCCCAACTCCATGCCGATATGTTCAGCAGTCCGAGGTTTAGTGGATCTTCAAAACGAGGTAGGCATTTTTATCGAAACAAATTATGGCGGTGTTAAATCTTTTGTTGACCCATTTGCCCCTTACCATATTCTTTCCTTCATCTCACTATATACTTGTTTGTTCACTTCATTTACTTGTCGTCTTGTTTTATGATTCAGATTCTACTAGGTTTGAAATCTCAAGCTCATTTTGACCTAAGTAGTAAATCTCCATATACAGGAAGCTATATTCATTGAATTAAATTGATTGATATGTTGGCAGTTATCACCCTGCATTGAGATCATGCTCTGAATCAAGGCTCCAAAGTTAAACATTTGTGTTTGTAGTAATAGCCAAAACATGTACAGTATCATTTCAATGTGTCTTTTGCTTGCTTGATGGAGAAATCTGCAAGGGAGAAACTTGGATGTTGTGGCCTGTGTATGGGCAAGTCCAACAAAGTCATTGGTAGCCAATTTATTTGCAAATGGACCATAAAACATATTAAATTATAGGCCAGGCATACTTTGGGTATTAATGTAAATGTGTTACTGAGCTCAATATGGATCTGAGAAAGCAGATCATCAGGGGCTGATTGTAAGACTTTGATATACAGGACACTTTGAGGTTACTGGGTACCTGGTAGGAATATTTATTCCTTGAAATGCCATGTGCACTGGTGTACGCCGGGCTAAAGCCAGGGTTATAATTATGAAAAGTGCCTTGAGCACTCAGCAGAGTGGATACGTGCACTATATAAATTGCATCTATTATTCCTTGAGCACTCAGCAGAGTGGATACATGCCCTATATAAATTGCATCTATTATTATTATTACATTGTTGTGTCATGCTAAAAAGGGTGTTAAGAAAGAAGGGAATAGCTATGAACTTTTCTTGAATCTGGGCACAGTGTACTAATGAGGAATGTTTTAGCTTGAGTTTGTTTAAACCTACTTGAAATAGTACTTAATATTAGTCTGATACATTCATTAGTTTTGGGGTTCTGTCACACATATCTCCACAAACGACTGACTTTTGCTTGACCAATGAATAACTGCTTTTTGACCGTGTCATTGACAGGTCGCTATGGTGACTCACTGAACGAGATGAGTTGGGCAGTAGGGGAGATCTTAGGAGCATTGAAAGAGGCTGGACTAGAGAAGAACACACTGAGTCTCTTTCTTTCTGATCATGGACCGCAGATGGAGATATGCAGAGAAGGAGGCTCACCAGGCATTCTCAAAGGTAATCTTCATCCATCTACATTTATAATGGACCTGCAAACAAAATGTTTGAATATTTGCATATTGTCAGGTTGTATCAAACTCTATATACGTTTGTGCTCATTATGAACACAATGGCAGCATGGTATATCCACTTGTATCATCTTTGTACGTTATAGTGATAATTTGGAAACACTTCTTTTAAATCTGAGCCACAGCTACTAGTTGTCTATGGATCATGAGAATTTGTCCAAAAAAGACAGGTTCATTGCATTATTTTGAGTTTGGTACCCCAATGTGATGTCCATAGCTTAAAAAGATTTTGAATGTCATGGAAGATATTGTGGTAATTTGTATTTGAGTTTCCTCAAGCGACTAGTCAATTATCTTTTACTGATTAAATTGTTAGCATTGCAAAATATGCATTTTTCCATAGTAGAAACAGACTGAAAACTATTCTGTTCGCTCTTTTCTGACATATGTAGAATATATTGGGAATATAGAAATGAAGAAAATTTGTACATTTTGTGGAATAATCCATGTTCATATGCAGGATTTAAGAATTTTATAATTTACGGATTATATTGCATTATTTCCCTTCTTACAAAGGTTCGAAAGGTACCAACTGGGAGGGTGGTATACGTGTGACTGCTATAGCACATTGGCCAGGGACAATAGCAACAAGCAGCCATTCTCAAGCTATCCTAAGCAGCTTGGACATATATGCTACTGCAGCTGAGCTATCAGGAGGAAAGCTGCCCCAAGATCGCATCATGGACAGCCAGAGTTTCATGCCAGTGCTGAGGGGAGAATCCACTGAGCATCGGACTACCCTCCTACATTACTGTAGCGACAGACTCATGGCTGTCACCTATGGGACATTCAAAGCACATCTATACACCCAAGCCTCAGGGACCATGAATCAGTTAGCTACCAAGTGTAGACCAGGTTGGATTCCTTCTAAAAGCTATCATATATGTTTCTCATGTGATCCCCCATGCTCCACACGACATGACCCTCCCTTGCTGTTTGACATAGGGAAGGATCCTTCAGAACTATCGCCATTGAACGTCATGAAACATCTAGACGTCTTACAGGAAATCAATAAAATAATTGAGGAGCATCATCGGACGTTAGTAAAAGGCGAATCACTATTTAAGAAAGTGCAGGTGTCTCAACTGAATCCATGTTGTAATCCACCCTATTGTTTTTGCAATTATGAAAGGACTTCATACCTTCAACAACTTGGGGTGCCCTAGCATTGGTTATGCTAGATCTATTTTAATACAGTGAAACCTCTTTGTAACGAGGTCCTTGGAATCATGAAAATTACCTTGTTATATCAGGTTCCTCACTATATCAGGGTGAAAAAAACAAAGAATTATAAAGAGCTTGGACCAATAAAATCACCTTGTTATAACAGGTATCTCGCTATATCCAACCTCTTTATAACGAGGTTCCACTGTACCACAACATCTGCAGCTACAGGGTTTTTTAAAGAACATTATTCAGGAGATTTGGTATAATTATAATAAAGTGATATGGGAGTTGTATACTCTCTGAATTAAAGGCTACTCAATAACAAATAACATTGTACCTTATATAGAATATGCTCTTATGCAATTTGCTTAAATGTACGTGTGCAATATAAAAGTAATTTTAAATTTGCTGGAAAAAGACATTTTATATCTTGTTTTACAAGATTGTAAATTGAGAATAGGCCAGTTTCACTTAACAATTACCCTAATAGCGAGCTCAAAGTATATCTAAAGAATAATCTTTGATTAATTAGAAAATGATAATGATCATTGGCAAGAAATGTGCATACATTTAAGAGAATAGGAAACCAGTCTATCAACCAGGCATTTTTCAGATGTCCTGCAGAGCCCCCCCCCCTTCTCGGCCATTCAGGATGAAAGGTCAGGGCCTTTATCGGTCAAAAGATACAGCATTATCAATACTGTACAGCGGAAGATTGTTGTGCTTTTCGCGCTGAAATTTCCGATCGCAAATTTTAGACCCACCAAAATTAAAATTTGTATGAAAAGTTGACGTACGCAGTATTTCACAAAGTGCATTTAGAATAGGCATGATAGCACTATCAATGTTTCAATCACTTGTACATGTGAGTTTCTCATCATAATGTCTGGATTATTCGGTCATTCTTTATAATTTTTCAGCGTTTAAAAGCATTCTTTTGTAGCAGTAATCCCTTTCTGTTTCCTGAAAAATCTTTATTAGGTTGGTAGATTATACTTTTCTTCGTGGATTATATCCGCCAATTCAATATCCCACAAACCAACCGTGAAAAATTAACACCACAAAATTATCCTGCTATACAGTATTCAGCATTATGGCTCTCATGCATATTTCAGTGTTCTTCATTCTGTATGTAGAAGCCCTGATTCAACACGATTCAACACAACTCTTTGTCCAGTTGAGTCCTGATTAACCTGAGCAACTGAATGGAGGGGTACATAACTCAGATATCACAGACTAAAATGATAATTTCTATGTGAATAGGGCTTCTTAATTACTGACGTTTCTGATGTCATTGACAGTAGACATTTTGTACAGGTATCAATGGACGAAATAACACAAATCAAGACTCAGGTTTCTCATTTCATTGCACAAGTTTTATTTTTGACTCAGGAATCATTTGCAATTTGTAGTTCCAGTGCAGTGACACAGCAGACAAAAGCACCAAATTTATCATTCCAGAATAATATTTTGTGAACAAATCAATCTTTGGGGATTGGTTCTTACAATACATCCCTCTCTAAACCCTTTGCTGCACACAGAATCATTTGGTTTTCATGCTAAAACAAACATATTTAATATTTGGTTATCTCCCCAGTCTGTTTCTTGTTTTAGTACATTTATGTACACTTAATATTTCTTTTCATCAAGAAATGACCGACATGTAAATGGTGCTATTTGTCTTAACGTATCCATGAATATTGTGATTACATTATAATTAAATATTCTACATTAAAATGATTGTCCATGTATAGAAAATAAATATTTTTATATTTCTAAAATGTACTATTTTTACTTAACTGTTTGATTCTTTATCTAAGAAACATCATTGACCAGAACTTCTATTTCCTTACTAGCTGTAAAAAGAGTATTTTAAAACTGGATTATTAGGAACAAAGTGAAGTGTTTGAATTATGAAGCAATCTATATTTTGAGTAGGATTTGGAAGGTGACTGCTAGCTGAAGCAGCTAGCAATTAACATGATTGATTTTACGCTTTTTATATTTATTTAAAAAAAAGCATGATGGTTATAAATTTGTAAAAAAAAATCCTATTCGATAACCTAATTGGAGGACGTGCATATTCATGTCCCATTTACAAACATGCGCTCATTGTCATGTATATTGAAATGCAGATTTTGTTTTGCACATGAATTGTAGAAAATCATAATCTGTATCATTTTAGGTATTACCAACCAGCACATATTCAACACATTGCACCTCATAACAAATATGGGCAATTCCAATGGCTTCACAAAGTGATTTTTAAGAAATTATATTGAAGCACATTTGGCATTATGGAATCTTAATTCCCCAAATGACATCTGCTATTTTAGACTTATTTTAGATAATCGAGATGAGAGGGTGAACTAAAAACTTACAAAGATGCCATGTTTCTAAATACAGTGAAACCTTTTTATAACAAGGTCCATGGGACCATGAAAATTACCTTCAGTTGTTATATCGGGTTCCTCACTATATCAGGGTAAAAAACAAAGAACTATAAAGAGCTGGGACCAATAAAATCACCTTGTTGTAACAGGTATCTCGCTATATCTGACATCGTTATAATGAGGTTCCACTGGAATAGTCTGTACAATAGATCAATCTAATCACAAAAAGCATACTCTGCAAAAGTAAAGTGCAAATTACCACACTGAGTCCTAAATATTCAAAAGGATGATTCTATTCTGAACTAATCTAGTTCGAAGAAATTTTCACGTTGAATGATCAGTCAAAAGCAAGAGAATGGGGTAAATTAAATTGTCATCACCATGTCTCATGTTATATTTTTCAAATGTGTGGTACAAAATCAATATATAGTATAATCGCGCTGGTTGGTAAACCACATTTCAGTACAGTCCAACCTCGTTATAAAGAACACATATAACGAGATCTAGTTATAACAAGGTATTTTCCTTGTCCCATCGTTTTGTATTTTATTGTATTTTGGCCCAGATATAACAAGGATCCGATAGAAAGAGATAATTTCTAGGATCCCAAGGACCTAGTTATAAAGAGGTTTGACTGTATATCTGCCAATAACATAACAAATCTTCATGCCAATGAACTAATGGAATGAAGTGGAATCATAATTAAAACAGAAATAAAGTTCAACGGCATACACCCTGTGTTTGCAAAAACAAATTAATGATAATGGATGATGAATATAATACTAGGTAGTATTGCTGCAACATTTAAATGAACAAAAGCATATACATAAAGCGTATGACACATATATCATGCTATAAAAATCTTGGGGGACATGAACATTTTTTAGATTAAACTCTGAAATCAAATACTTCCCAATAATATCAGTAAAATCGTACAAGAAACTAATGAAATAGAACATCCATTTGTGAACATATTCCACTAACATACAAACTCGCTGATATTATAGTTCAACCTGTTACAAATATCTGCATTTAATGTGTTCATCATGTCCTATCTGGATTATGTTCCTAGAGTCCAAGTAAATTAAAATAAATAAGCAATACTGTACTTGGTTACAAACAGAAATTTTAGATGAATGTTTGGGTTTTCTAGCTAAGTAGTTATGCATGAATTTTCTTCTGTTGATAACATGAGGTTACATGAGAACAGCAGACTCAGACACCAGTGTGTAGTCTGAAAATTAAAGCGAATAAAAATGAATATTTAAAAAATATGATAATGAATATTTTAAAAATATGATAATGAATATTTTAAAAATATGATAATGAATATTTTAAAAATATGATAATGATTATTTTAAAAATATGATAATGAAAAGGTTTGCATAAATCAATTTATGAGTAAGTAAATCCTCCTTTGGTAGATTCGCGAGTTAGTTTGTTGGTCAGCATATCATCCATGTTTTCACAAAGTAAAAGTAGCCAAAGTGTATTCTTGAATAAAGACAAAGAAATTACAAAATAGCAACAATTCAAACGACTTCCAACTGAAATGCATGTGATTTGAAGCTATGATTTTAGATCGATTCATTGCACCCAAAACTGTGTGTAACAATAACCATTGGGTGCAACTGTGAGGTGTCAAACTAGACAAGCCTCTTTTCATCTTCTGTATGATTTGGTTTTGATTGATTGATATCAATTAAGAATCATGCTTAATTAGCATATTTCTTCACAAAATGTATGCAGAATTGATTTGGTTCTGTTGTACTGAAAAGACTTCACAATGGCAAAGTTAAAGATCCACGGGCTGTTAAGATAACGATTTACAAAGTCTTGAAACATCTCCTTTTGACGGATTGACTAAAAATGGTGCCTAGATTAGATTCATATACACTATAGTAGATAAGCATGCATAAAAAATATTTGGTATCACAGCAATAATACTTGATGTCATAAATCTTCATTTGATAGATTTTAAAATATCCGATATACAGTTTATTCTAGAACGATGGAACAAACATGCATCAGTGACTTGAACATGCTTTATAGTGGAAAATGTTGTCATAGGCAATCAGAAGGATCAGACCTAATTCATTTATTCAGCCGTACATAACCGTAGCAATTTTGACAGTGCGATGTTTGAGCAGCAAAAAACATTTCATATGCAAAGTATTGTATAAAAATCATCAATAGTCAAGGTTTAAATTTCAATACATGCATGAATTGCAAAGAATATTTGGGAACGATTGGGAACGATTCTTACATAGATTCTCTATTATTCCTCTTGAAAAATCAAAATACGTGTATTTGCATAAGAATGGCTATAATAAACTTTCTTTTCTACATACAGTGTAAGGCTATACTATTGTATTGTAACACAAAGATGCCAATCTTTAGCAACCCACTTCTGTCTCTTTGAATTTGTTTTATTTTTTTCAAAGTACTTGGGGGCAAACAAAACTATTGTTGGACGCAAAAAATTATGGAAAGCTTAATTTTTGCTGGCCAGTAGTATATATTACCTAGATGGAGCTGTCAGAAAATACATCAATAAGTCACCAGTGCGGGAAATATAATGAACCATATGAATATAACTAGAACAAGTTTTTCCAAGTTTCTTGCAAATGTTTCTTGCAGTTCTGTAGTGGGATTCCCTTATAATAAATCTGATTGGATATTAATATGACTATTCTACAGTATTATTCTAGTATAATCCAGTAGTATGTGCACTTGTACAAACTTTGTTTACTCCATACTGTAAACATGTCAAAAAGGTTGAAATGAAAAATATAGATTCAAATATCATATCCTAAAATTAACCTTCAATGTTGATGAACAAATTTACAACTTTATATTACATTAGAAAACTGTGCTTTCATTCAATTATCATAAAGTTACTTTTCAATGGTACATAGCTTGCAGTAAAAAAAGATTATTTTGCTCAATGAAATATTTACGGTGAAGACAGATATAACAACTTTTACACATTGAAACATAGTCACAAGACAAGTTAAATTTCTCACATTACATTCTACAACATTTTAAAGACACAACTGCTAGGATATCAGGAAACATGCTTTGAAAAAATATAGAATTATGTCATATAGGACTGGAAGACAAGATTGAATACTTATGGATGCACAAATTGAAGCCTACATATATGATACTACATGATCATCCGTACCGTAAAACATCTTGCACAGATCGGCGGGGTAAACAAGGACGTAAATCATACAGTCTGTCAAGATATGCTTAAATGTATATCATATTGCATTCACTCTTTCTTTAATTTCCCCATAAGTTGAAAGATCTGTCAGAACAAGGTCCCTAGAATGTCCATGTCCTAAAAAGGATTCTTTTCATGGTCGACGTTCACCCCAGTGTTTCTGTTTGCCCTGCTTTACGGTACATGAAAGCTTTGGCAAGCACTAGCTACATAATTATCTCAAAGAATCTACAATATTTACATGTATTACAAATACCTATAGTACAGAATAACTTCTCTAAAAACTCCTAGAAATGATGGGTAACCAGAAGAAAATGAAACATCAGCAGAAGTAGTTGTATGCAATTAGAAACCAAAGATCATCTTCATGAGGCATTTTGATTGCACATGCTCATCTTTCACATAAGATGTGTTAATGCCCAATGAAAATTGCACAACTGAGTGCATTAAAGCCAAAGAAATGACCCTCAAGTTTAGATCTATGATTTCTCTAAACATAATCTAAAATCAATGATCTTTCCTCTAAGGAGGTGTTGCTAGAAATATGCAATCAATTGCAGTTGATCAGCAAATACCAATTTAAACCATTGATTAATGAGAGTTTAGCTACGAGCAAAGGTCGTGAGTGGAAATAAAAATGCGTGTTTCGATTGGCGATTGATTTGCAGTTAATTTGCGATCAATTGAAACTTTCTAGCAACACCCCCTTGTTCTACGTACTCTAGAGAAGCAAATGACAATGTGTCAATGTCAGTTTAGTTGAGGATGCAAAAACTGTTTCATTTTCTTGGCTACCACATATTCCTTTAATAAAAAAATATATCAAAAGTATTGTCGCCATTACAGTGTAACTTAACACAAAAACTAAAAATGTCATATATCGACTCTCCATACTACATGTAAATACTATGCCAAATATATAGTCTTTAATGAATCATAGAAATCAACTGCAAATCATAACACACAACTTTTCTAGTATGGATTGCTGATTTTTGTCTTCATTGTACGTGTACATGTCAAGGCTTCTGTTTCTCAAAAATGATCCATTACTCTGGAAAGTGAGCATTTGTTCCTCTTTCACTTCCTGAAAGAAGAGACGGCAATCTGTCAGATGTTAGATCCAAAATGAAAATTATTTTGACACAGCTTCATGGTAATTGCGTAGATCATTTTCATAACCCTTATCAATAGCACACAAAAGAGCCAATCACGTTAAAAATGATAAACATGAAAGCCAGTATTCTCCATCTTAAAGGAGTAAATCCTCAAAGAGTGAGCTACTATATAAGCAAATATTTAGGCGTAAAGATATTTTAACGATTTCTGACCAGTTTGACACATTGGCGTGTTGTTATTTTCACATTTTTGAAAGTGTTTGTACACTAATGAATGTGCATCATATAGACTGGAAATTTAGCGAGGCCATAACCGCAAAATTAGCAAAAATAAAACCACAGCGAAAATTTCAGGTTATACAGTATGATGACACTCCCTGCTTTAAATTATACTCCATTGATTAACATGTAGGGACATGGCTTTAAATCACGATTTCATCCTGTATTGTTTCCATTTTTCAAAATTTTATCAAATTCAAGACCATCAAACTCTTCATAAATTAGCCATTTCATCCGATCTATTTTCTTCAGAAAAGACACTCTTGGATAATTACATATCTATATATTTATCTGAGATAACTGGGTCTCAAAATTTACTGAAGAGTTTCAAGTGTATACACAAATGTTTTCCTATTATATCTCTCGACTGTATCCTAGAAACACATTTTCAATGTGTTTTTTTTTCTTTGGAATTGCTTCACTTCAAATATATAGCTTTAATGCCTAGTATTTTAAAAAGAAACTAATTTTTCAAAATAACAACAAAAAAAGAACCACGGATAGAAATATAACTTGTGGAGAGCAATACAAATCAAACTCTATTGAGTAAAACTATTATAAAGATAAGCTGTAAAACAAGAATCAGGATTATCATTTATGTCATGATATTAAAAACTGTAAACTGAACTCATAAAAATCACAACTACATGAACTCATGGGTTAAAACAATGTTTTGACTCTAGAATAGTAATGTAGTTGAAGATGTGAAGAAGAAGAGAGGCAGTCAGGTTGACAGGCTTTCAGGGTTGATGATGTGTTGCCTGATCATTGCAGCTTCTGCTTCCTGACCAATGAACCTACATGTACAGTCTTCTTCAGTCTTGTCAATTGTTGATATGATCACCAGACACCCTAGAACTCATCCTCTGAGCTATCTGCTAGGAGCATCACCCTATCGTTGCTTGTCATTTGATGAACCTGTGTTGAATCAAATCAAAATTAACAAGTTTAAATGACCATATCTTTCAAAAGATGTATCGGTTTTGGTATTAAAGAAACAATTTTTTTTCATGAAGAGAAGTTGCAAGTTAGTACATGTAGGGGTCCTATCTACATGGCCTACAATTACCTCGACATAAAATCACCTCTACATGTTGTGGCAGAGCAATAACATTGATACAATATTTTATTCATAACAACATACTGAAGTTGCAGTTATTCTATAAATATAGGAATTCCTATAATATTTTGTGCATTAAACGTTCATTAGGATGACATAATAACGTCCAATTGGACAAAATGCTACATTGAACATCAAGACGTATTGCATCCAACTGGTAACATTTCTTCTTTGCCAAGAAAAGAAGAGAAAAGTTTTTCTTTGTTTGAGTATACATGTAATGTGGCTGATTCAGTCAGGCAATTGCAAAAGATTTATGTTAGTTTCTCATTTGAAATTTGATATCATTGCTAATTCACTTTTGACAATAAGGCAAAAAATATGAGATTTGTCCACTATGACTCAATACATTCTGCCAAATCTGCCAATCCAAAAATCTCCATCAGAGGGATTAAAAAGAATTTGAAAATTTATAACAGATTGTTCTATTTCACTTGAACTTATAGGACTCTAAAGTCTTGGATGGATACAATTTTAACCATTTCAGGATGATTTAACATGTTTTGATTTTTAGTTCAACAAATATACAAGATGCATGAGAATAGAACAAAAAATCTGCACCAAATCTGAAAATTACTATTTTGCCACTATTTGCTGTTTGTCGCAGAGAATTTTGTTCATGACAATAATCACTAAATCCTTAAACTGGCAACACATTAAACATTTAAAAATCCTTAGTTTCATACAAATTGACAATTTATAACATTTAAACATGTTTTTCACAATGAAAATTTTATTTAGTAAAATTATATTTGATTGCAATGTCTTAAAAAGAGAATTAAAAAAATTAATGTTGCCAATTTAGGAAAGAATTAGTGATTGAATAGTGATTTTTGTTTAATCTTACCCCATTTCTACTCGTCTTGCCCACTCTGGTGTATTTTGTACCTCTCCTTGAACAGTAGCAGTAAGCAACAGCTATAATGATTACAGAAAACGCAGTTCCTACAGCTATTGGAAGTAGAATTTTTCCTGTAAAACTGTTACCCTGTAGAAAGACAAAGGAACAATATGATTTTGATAATGGTGGGTGTTGCTTATGAAATGTATGCTCTGTCAGCTCGACAAGAGAGAATTTTGATACAAATGATAGATACAAATTTTGAATATTTTGGCAGGGAAATTCATTTCTTTCATACAGATCTGAGGCAAAATATCTGATTTAATTTGGGAAATACGATTGAAATTCGAGTAAATCAAATGTCAAAGGAAACGTCAGCTTGATAAATTTATCTTGGATTGGTCAATGTTCAAGTGGTACAAGTACATGAAGCCTGCACGATGATCAACTTTAATATGATGTAGAATAAACAGACAAGCATTACAGACATCCTAAAAGTTTACAAGCATTTCATTAAGAATTGCTTACTGTGGGAATACATGTGTAAAAAAAAATATATATATGAATAAGAAAAAATGTGAAAGTAAAAACAAATGTGAAATTGTGTACATTGTGTATTCAAATCAGTAAAGTAGGCTGCAAGACATTTTGAAACACAGTTCTGAAAACAAGTCAGGGAAATCTTGTTATTAGGGACTTCATATCAAATATCTGACAAGTCATTTTCTCTTTTAATACTTTGGCATGCATACCCAGTCTGTGTGATTAGATTTCCTTAATTTTGTTGCAAGCACCGTTTAATGAAAAAAAAAACCTAGACAACATATTGCATTAAAGTGTTTGTCTCAGGGCTGATTTGTCTGTGTCATTTCTTCATTACATGCCTAAATAATGTTTGTCATGGTATAAAATGCAGTAAATGAAAGCAAAAGGAAATTAACTTTTTTTCTGAATTCAGCTGAAAAACGCATGTGGATATAATACAATCCACATTATGCATAAAGCTTCTATCGAAAACTACTACAGTATAACAGGAAAACACAAGTGTGGAATGTGTTGCCCAGACTTTAATCTATTTCCTCCCTAGGCTTGGTTTTCCTGTGGGGATTTCCAAAACAATCCTTGAATAAAAGTCATTTATTTGTTAATTCATACATATGTACGGATAAACATCAATAGGAGTGTCATATCTCAAATCTGCCAGCACTCCCTGTAGATACTTTCTAGGTTAACGTTACAACAGGTTCTTCCTGTTAAAGTAAAGACTGAAAGCTATTATACATAAAGTACTACCTAAATTGTCACACATGTTGATGTACACAGAGAACTACCTTGGATATATTGTGATAAAGTATGCTGTACATGTAAGGGACACTTCACTACTTTAGCTTGATCCTTTTTATGAAAGCTACCACATTACTGTAGTTTAGGGCTCATTAAGGTAGATTTGGAGCAGGATGTACTTGGACATCTATTTTTTAAAAGAATATTCAATCTTGCTGAAAACAATATCTTACTGAGAAAAAAGTGAATAAAAATCATAATTAGTCACCTACATGTATTTTGAGGTTTCTTTCGATGCTCATTCATGAATATCTAAAATATTACAAATCTACAATGATGTAAAGAATAAGTTTTCCCTACTTCACAAAAAATAATTTTCTATTTTGTATGAAGAACAAAGATACCATCAAATTTCATAGCAGCTGTACTTATCTACTACATGTACAGACTGCTGAACTGCAGGGAGAGATAATTTTGATCAGCTTGCTTCATTCATGGTAAATCAATGTAAATCAATGCATGAGACTGAACAGATGGTGGATGAAAAGGGCAAACCATACATTCAATGGCAATGATAATATCCAGCCAGTCTGCAGATGAGAGATTGAATCAGGAGATATTGAACCAACAAAAAACGAACATGTGATGACTCCCTTTTCATTGGTCTTGAAGCATTGTTCATTTTTTCACACTGTTTATTAATTCATACTTCCTCTGAATGCATTATAAAGAAAAACTTGGAAAATGTAATGACTCTAAAAATCAATATAAAGAAGACCCTCATTTAACCTCATTAAAGGCCAACATTTGATGTTTATGGAGCTTAATCAGCCCCCCCCCCAAAGAAAAAAATGATAAAAAATGCAATGTGAAATATATACATTTACATTATATGTGCATATTTCAAGCCCTAAATGAAAATACACTCACCGTAATTCCTATTATACTCCAATCTCCACCTGAAACAAAAAAGAAAAAAAAAAGGAAAGGAGATGCAATTTTTAAGGAGAAATACAAAGTATTTACCAAGGAAAGCTTGCTCTACTGGAATGAAATGTAAATCCCCAATAACAAAGTATCAAACATCTCTTTAGTCCTGAAACTTGAAACAGGTTTATGTACTCTATTTTACCATTTTATACGGCCTCTACAATACATGAACATATTACTAGCTGCAGGCTTCACATTCTAATTTTCACCTTCACATGAAAAAATAGACCCTTGTATGAAGAGTACAATATTTCTACAGTTTATAAAATACAATCAAATCTGAAAACACTTGAAGAGACATGCATTCAAACATGTACAAGTACATTTAGCTGTAATGAAATTTCCTACTTGAGCACTTCCCATGAAAATCTTAAATCCAATCTTGAATTGTCATGACAACCGAAAGAGTCACACGTAAGCTGAGTGCAGATAAACCTTGGTAGATCAGAGATCAGCAGGATTATTATCTACAGTATATCAACTCAAGGATTCTTCCAGTTTGAAATCATAGACATACATGTACTGTATGTACAAGTACAAAATTGTTTCATCAGTCACTACCGGGAAACTTCATGTACATTAATACGCTGTCAGCGATTGAAGAAGAATAAGGTGAACAAACTGAAAATTTGAGCAAAATCTGAAAATCCATTCCAAAGTTATGAATTTTCAAATCTTTCATTTCCACCTGTGATGGGTATCCCTGAGTTGACACCTTTCGAATAATATGATATGGCAACATGGAGAACTCTCAATCACTTTGTACATCAATTTCTAAAAAGGGATTAATATCAAAAGAAATGCTTGAAGAAAATGATGAGGCTATCTTGCAGTTTAGTTCAAAATGTTGATTTTTATGTACAAAATGAATGGGGAGTTCTCCATGTTGCCATAATGCATAAGTTGCCAACTCAATGAGTGGTGGAAATATTTTTCTTTTGAAAAATCAGAGCTTTTGAACAGGTTACTCAAGATTGTTATACATTTTCACAGATTATATATGCTTTGCAATGATCTGAATTTGTTTTGTAGATGTTATGCAGACCTAGATGGAGAACAAAACACTTTCCTTCTAAAGCCATCTACATGAAAGCTGTGCAAATGATGTGTAAAATGTGTATATCTATGCCGAGCAGTACAGTATATTCTACATTCTGCACATCATTATATTCTAACTTACATCATAACTTCTGCAAGTTCTTAAAAATACCAGATTTGATACAAACATTTAGATACTTTGATCCATCATCTCATCCAGCAAGGGGAAACAATAGTTGGGGTTTCCTTTAACAATATGTTATCACAGGAAGTAATTCATTTTCATTAAAACTTGGACAAATTATCTTGTCTGCCAGGATCTATCACATTAGGGGTTCAGGCTCATTGTCGATCACAGGATAGCTTTCTGACATTGGTAATGCCACTAATTTCCACATTCTCATAACACATATTGTGCATAGCTTAACATCTTAGAAGTTGAATTTTGAGAGGGAGAAAATCAGCCATTTGGCAGATAATACAAGATTCATATTCATGTGTAGAACACTTTGAAAGTCTGAATATCTGTATAATATTGAAATCAGTCCTATGAATCACATTTAAAATATGTGCATAATATGCCATCCTATACAGAGACATTCAAGTAAGAATCACAAGAGAAGGGTGAGAGAGTATAAGAGAGGAGAAAGAGATATCAGAGATGAGTATTGAAAACATAGATAAAAATAATATGAGAGACAAGGAATTAAAGCAGAATGGATGGGAGAAAACATAAAACAGGGGAGAGAAAGAAATAAAATAAAAGAGTCACAGATATACTAAGCACAGGGTTGCATGAATTTGTCTGAAAAGAATAAAATATTCAAGTGCTCTAAAGTAACTACATTGCAAATTAACAACATAAAGGTTTAAAGAGGGATTTAAAAAAAGCAGAGTACTATGGACTCCCCTTTCAGTCTCTAGGTAGTAGATTTATCCATACAACCTTACTCTGGGTATTTTGTAGTGAAGTTCAATGATATACAAAATTAAATCAACTATGAACCTTGAAAATATTTTGACCTAATTTACAGAAAATTGATAACCATCAGAGGCACTATGAAGTGCTGCATTCATTGAATTTCACCCACATGTACTGTACTTGGGTTTACATAAAAGCAGGCATCAATGAACATTTTCAAGTTCTAAGTATTTCTTTTTTCTTTTCTTTTTTTTTAAGTTGATAGATACTGGTACATTTAGGCTTGTTACACTTCAAATGAAGCTTTTGTTTAATTGCTATTAAATGCAACAAAACAATTGCATGGTTCGTAGGTTTGAATCCCACCCATGATGTTAATTTCCTTCAGCAAGAAAGTTATCCACATTGTGCTGCACTCAACCCAGGTGAGATAAATGGGTACCGGTAGGAAGAAATTCCTTGGAATTAAATGCAGTGAGCCCCAAATGGTAGCCATGCAATAGCTGGGTAATAATGCAACACAGTGCTGACTCACATGTAAATGTTGTTATTGTTATTATCAAGGGACACAAAGTATCTATAAAACAGTATTATATCCTACTTAAAAGAATGTATCCATTGTGATTGGTCAAGGAGCAGTCATGTGATAAAAAAAATTTTCACCATGAAATAAATTGGATATGGCGTGACGTCATCCTCGGAATAGTTTTCAATATGTCAATATTCTGACCTCATCTTTTACGATGAATGGATATTCAGCTATCGAGAAATCAACGACGATGAACCGAGATTTAATCTCGTGGATGAAGATAATTTGGAGGAATTCATTTCATCAACAGATTTTAAGTAGGATAGGAATTTGATTATTATTTCGGTTTAGGATATAAATCAAATATACCATGCACATTTTCCTAAGCACTAAATGAAATTATGGATTCTTCGGAGACCGGCATAGTGACTATTTTCTTCGAAGCTTCGGGGCTGTGCCCCTCAAAAAATAGTACTATGGCAGTCACCTCACAATATATAATTTCTAGAACTAATTAACTAGAACTTCTCAGTGCATGGTATAGTTGATTACTATACATCACTGAGTACATGCACACATATGTACAGTAAGCTGTGTAGAAATTACTTTGAGCTGAAAGCAAAATGCCTAATTGATTGCTTTGCAAACAGTTTACACTAAAAATGTACAAACATTGGCATTTGAATAAGCTAGACCAATATTTAATATACATATGTCAAGCGCCCTGTAGATCAGATTGAAATACTGGTCTGAAACTCTCAGGAAACAAATCAAGCTGGAAATAACAATAGAAATACAGTGTTCCACATTTCCATTACAAATTAAGACTGTAGATTACACGTTTCCATACATACATGTATCACATTCCATGAATGTTGCCACTTTTTATTACACCTGTATGCTTTTTTTAGACTCTCAAGCACATCCATAGAAATCATAAGGGAAATTAAACACAAACAAACTTTATCTAATGCTATGTATGTATGTACTCTTATTCACAGATAAATTATCTACATTGTAGATTGTAATAAACCTGTTTTAAACTTTTTACAAACAGCCTGCAAGTTATACCAGATTGAAGAGTGAGCATGGTAATGCAGGACTGTTAATGACAAAAGTTCAGTGACATTTTGCAAAAGAACCTTCATTAAAAGATGCTCCAAATACCATTGCTTATTAGTGCTCAGTACAGAGTTGATCAATGAGGAAATTATAATGCAACCATCAAGTGTATGAGCAAGAACTACCAATGTTTTGTTCATACTAAACATTACTATGTACTGTATCTAGAGAGACTTAAAAAGAGAATTACAAATGGATACTTATGGAAGCTTGCCTTCCATTGCTATAATGAAACATGTAAGTCAGTAAAGTAATCTAGTAAAAATCTTCATGCACTTCCCAAAGCTCTATTTTGGCTATCAACACCCATTAAAAAAAAGCATTCATACTTACTTTCTTTCGTGGTTTGGGACTCTGGTATATTTGTAGACTTGCTCGCTGAAGGTGAGATCATCAAAGTTGTTCCATCTTCATGTATTGGAACTCTGGCCGACGTTGCAATCTTGCTCACATACGGCTCCTGTGTTGAAACCTCACTTTTTGTAGTAGTAGAAGTTTGTAATGTTGAAGTAGAAGGTGCATTTGATAAAGTTGTTGTTGATTGTGTTGTTTCAACAGAGGGTGGTTGAGTGGAAGCTGTTTTACTACTTGATACAAATGGAACTGTTGTTGCTATTACTGGTGATGTAGGTCTTGCAGTTGTTGGTGGGCTTGTGGGTAGAACTGTCGGGGTTGTAGTTGATGTTGCTGCTGCAGGAGATGATGATACCCCTGATGTGGGTTGTGTTGTTCCTATTGTGGGCACTGATGCTGTTGTTAAAGATGTTAAAACTGCCGATGTGGTATCACTATTTGGTGTTTCTGATATCACTGGAACATCACCAATACTAGAATTAGTTCCAGGGGCAATTGATGGTGAGCTTCCATTATTTGATTCTGGAGGACTAAGTGTTATAGTAGGAACGGATGTCACAGAATCCTGTACAGAAAAAAAAAGAGTGCAAAGGATTTTTACCACCCGTTCAAAAACTGAAAAACAACATTCAAAGAGAAAAATGGGTACTTTTGAAAATGATTCCACAGGTAATTTCACTTAATCGGAATTCAGCTAAATTGCTAATAATATAGATAAAATACAAATCTATAGTGACTGGTTTCATTTCTTATCAAGAGTAAACTGAACCATATTTTAAGCATTGTTCATGAGCAGTGGTAAGAAAGACACTGTACATGTATGTGAGTGGTGGTGGCCAGTGTTTTGAGTATAAAATATTAACTACTTTTTTAACAATATTTTTAAAGCAGCCTTTTTCAAATTTGTTATTTGACATACTGTATATATCATTTCAACATATTTTTTACGAATTCCACTTCCCTATATGAATTCTTTTTTTTTGGGGGGGGGGGGAGAGGAGGGTTCTCATTACATTGTTTCATAAATTACAGTAAGACTGTACAGAAGTAAATCATATTATCAAGAGGGGTAACTACATAAATCATGGTATTGGGTAAGAATAAGTTTGGATGAATCAAATACTGAGATACCATATTTACCTTGGGCAGATTTGTTTCGTAATGCGGAATTGGTTGGGTTGCTACTGATGTTTCCGAAACATTTAAAGTTGTTACTTCCACAAAATCAGTTACAAAATCTGTGCCATTCACTAATGGTAAAGGGGAACTTGTCACAAAATGAGTTATGGTGCACAATGCTGACAAAAGCACAGGCAGGTGAATCCAATACACTCCCTCCATGGTCATCTTGCTGGCATAGTAAGCAATACAGATGAGAATGACATGCAGCAGGACAGTTGTAGATCTATTCAACTTGCCAAGTTTATGTACATCCTACAAGTTAAAGGGAGAGAGAATAAAATTATTAAATCGTAAGTTATTAATAAACTGAAGAGTTTCAAATCAAACATCTGATGATAATATTCTTCCTTCTCTGAAGAATCAAATAAATTTTGGAATGCAGAGATGCCAATGATTGACATGAGAATAATGTTGATTCCCATGTGGCAATGATAAATCTTAAGGTCACTAGGAGATCAAGAGATGTATGCAAAGTTTCAACTTTGTGAGCATGAGAAAATGACTAAAAGAGTGAGTCTCAAGCAAAATGCATGAATCTTGACATATCTGAGGATAGGTGGGTGGGAGAAGGAAGGTGCCTGAACACCTATTGTATCTAATACGCTGTACTGCCAACATCAACCAAGTTACATATGATTAGAAATATTGAACATATGCTCTTTGTCTTACATTGTCTTTTAAGTTGGATATTAAATACCCGGGTGTGTGTCAACAGCCATTAAACAACAATTTCAATCGTAAATTTTAATTTTTTTCTAAACTTTAAAATTAAAACATAGAGGCATGTTTCAACTACAGTTTAAAGGCTGGGCCAGGGCCAGAATCTTGCGTTGATTTAAAGCAGAACAATCGGAAAACAGATTAACAAAAGTTTGAAGCAAATCAGACAACAAATAAAAACTCAGGGTGCTACAAGAAATGTTTGCACTACTAGCCCTGTCGGGCAAGAGATTTTTTAAATCAGTTGCCCGAATATCAATTTCTCTTGCCCGAAACATAAAAGCAAGCAAAAGCAACTGCACACAAGTGGCTGAGCTGTCAGTGTAGTTAGGCAAATGATAGATCTTGCAACTGGATTCTCACAAAGAATTGACAGATAGTCAATAATTCACAATCTTGGACTTCAACTCATTACTTGCCTATTCGGGCAAGAGACAATTTCATGTACTTGCCCGATTTTGTTGCCCGGGGTATTCAGGCATGTGGGTTTGTAGCGCCCTGAAACTTTATGAATATTTCAATGATATGCCCGACAGTCATTTTTTCATGCAAATTGGCAATCTTTTATCACATGATATGACGTACATATCATGCACTTCTTGCATAGTTAATATAATTCATACTTAGTTCTATACTTATTTTAAAACATTGCTTTTTTGATCCCCGCAACGAAACTGCAAAAGATGTCTTCTTTTTTCATAGGGTGAAGGTTCAATTATTGATTCAATCTTTTGAATATTTAAATATAATACGTATCTATGGGATAAAACAGATTCTTGAAAACAAAGAGTTACTGTACAATCTCATTCTGGCCTTTTAGGTTTAGGCATGCAAAAAAAAAGCAAAACAAATCATTTTACAAAATTTTGCCAATTTCCACTGTTAAAGTAGAACAGACTTGATATCAAATACCCTAAAATTTCGTATCATTGTGGGATTTGGGGCCTAATTGACCATTCTATATAATTTTTTTCACTATAGAGAGAAATTTGTATGCAATAAACCACTAATTAGTCATTTAATAATCACCCCCCTGGATGAGATGCTCAGAACGTTTGTGAACTTACGCTACTGCGCAACTACATGTACCTGTACATCATCGATTAGCGTTGTGAATACATAAACGCGTGATTGATGTAGTTTCTGAATCAAATCGATGTAGTTTCTGAATCAAATCGGGGATGAATTTAATATGTTATTCTTTGTTTTTCACTTATTCTATCTGAATTAATGTCTATCCTTTTGTTATCCATTGTTTTGCATAATATCCTCATTTTTTGTCTATCCTGCCATCATTCTTTGTTTATCGTTTATTCTTTCCTCATTTCCCATCTATCCTTTTGTAATTCTTTGTTTTTTTTGTTTATTCTATCCACATTTTCTGTCTATCCTTATGTTATCCTTTGTTTTAAGATATTCTACTCATTTTCTGTCTATCCTTATGTTATTCTTTGTTTATCGCTTATTCTATCTTTATTTTCTGTCTATCCTTATGTTATTTTTTGTTTTTCACTTATTCTATCATCATTTTATGTTTATTCCTATGTAATTCTTTGTTTATTGCTTATTCTATCCTCATCTTCTGTCTATCCTTATGTTACTCGTTGTTTATCGCTTATTCTATCTTTATTTTCTGTCTATCCTTATATTATTCTTTTTTTTTTCACTTATTCTATCATTATTTCCTGGTTATTCCTATGTTATTCTTTGTTTATTGATTATTCTTTCCCCATTTTCCGTCTATCCTTTTGTTATTGTTTGTTTTTCATTTATTCTATCCTTATTTTGTGTCTATCCTGCTATTCTTTGTTTATCGTTTAGTCTTTCCTCATTTTCCGTCTATCCTTTTGTTTTCCTTTGTTTTTTACTTATTCTATCACCATTTTCTGTTTATTCTTATGTGATTCTTTATCTATTACTTAATATTCTATCTTTATTTTCTGTTTATCCTTATGTTATTCTTTGTTTTCACTTAATTCTATCATCATTTTCTGTTTATTCCTATGTTATTCTTTGTTTATTACTTATTCTATCCTCATTTTCTGCCTATCCTGCTATTATTCTTTGTTTATCGTTTATACTTTCCTCATTTTCCGTCTATCCGTTATTCTTTGTTTTTCGTTTAATCTATCCGCATTAATGTCTATCCTTTTGTTATCCTTTGATTTTTTATTTATTCTATCCACTTACTGTTTCTTTGACAAATTAGTTTGAAATAGTTTAAATATCTCAGTTTAAAAAAACATGGATTTTACTAGTGTACAAGCGTACATAAAACAACTGTTCGAATCGATGGAAGCTATTCAATGACGTCACAACAAAATGAGTGCACTCGCTCACGGAAACGACCCCACGCAATGAACTACGTG
Source organism: Temnopleurus reevesii (assembly GCA_036244855.1). NCBI lineage: Eukaryota > Metazoa > Echinodermata > Echinoidea > Temnopleuroida > Temnopleuridae > Temnopleurus > Temnopleurus reevesii. The sequence continues at coordinate 381,888 of BQKZ01000007.1, forward strand.
GGGGGTAAATCAGAAAATTGCATTTTTTTAGGCAGTGTATATTGCCACACGCGTGCATGTACAAAGTAAATTGGGCTCAATAGTCTTTCATTCCAGACACCGTTTAAAAAACTAAAAACCTCATATTTTTATTTTCGTTTTGGGGATTTATTTGGGGGTTTTGACAGGGTTTATGCATAAATATTATTTCAATAGAAATTTCCAAAGAATTATCATGATTTCATATCACTTCATTCATGAGATATAAGCATTTCGGAAAACCCGGAGAATAGCGACCAGATGCGCGCGATGTATTCAATTTGTGTACAATCCTATGGAAACGTGCGATAGTGCGTCGGCGATGATTTTTGCACCAGATTCGACCAACAAACATTTGGTAAAGTTGGCTCAAGTTTACATTTTTTAACACCAAAATCGATTAAATTTTCAAAAGATTTCCTGAAATATTGAAGGAGGGGAAAGAAATAACATTTAAAAGCATTATTCTGTTTAAAAAATGTAATAAAAGTCGCTTTTGGACTTGTTTTGTGGAGGGTTACCTGTGTGTATTTTGGACTTCTGCCGCCAATGTTTGCAATTTTTACATGACGCGCACACGCAATCTGGTCGCTATTCTCCGGGTCTGTCAGCATTTCAATTTCTCAAAACGTGTGGCTGTATCCGATAGACAAGGGTTTTGATACAGCCACACGCGTGTGGCGGTATGACAGCCTTTTTTTTTTTTTTTTTTAATGATATTTTTATGAACGGAAATGAATCCCAAAGACGTCTTAATAAAGTCCAGGATCTTGCCTTTATTAACGATCCCAAGACCAAGTGTATTCCACTTTAAGTTTTGTTAGCATTGGTACTAAGATAAATTACCAAAATCGGACGGCTATTCTTAAAACTGTCTTTCCTGTGTCTTTCCTGTTGGTGAAAAGCAAGTTCGATACGTCGACTCTCGATTCACCCAGGCCTGCCGCGCGCGCGCCACGGCCACTCCGATCCGTCACTGACTGTGCACTGAGCCGGGTTCACGATGGCTAAAACAACTAAAATTAAAAGCAAGACGAGATGGGCTGGCGATTAGACAAGTACTGTCAAACTGTTGCTTCAAAACCAGACAAACACAGGCAGGATCTATCAATCGCAGTCCAGTTTGTCAAAGTTATCATACCAAAAGAGTGAAAACGCTATATTTTCTTAAAGGAATATTTTCCACAGACCAGTAAAAGTTTGTACACGTCCTATCAGCTGGGCTATGGTGGAATTAAGTAATCTTGTTGAAAGGAAATAATTATTACGTGAGTCGAGTGTCGATGTCGTCAGCGAGATGTTGTTGTTGTTGAGGTTTAGGGGCGTTTATCAATCCTACTGGATTATCTACGCAAAAAAAAAGATCCTTCTTCAATATATCCTTTAATGTTTGTCAGTTCTAATTGTACATCTCTTGTACAGAAGTCGTGGTTCTCTTGTCATTGGTAGGCTTACTGTCATTTAGGGATCCAAGGCGTTGTTTATAATCTGGTTCCGTCAAGTGTGAGGAAGTATTTGTGTTGTGAGGGATATAAAACAAGACAAACCCTCCAGAATATTTGAACACCTAGAGCTGAAATCGAGTTCAAGATGAGATGCGTGTTATGTTATAGAGTTAAGCTGTGGACTAAAATGATGAGTCAAGAGCAATTTAAAAGACATCTGAAGTTGAATATGCTACTTATGCCGACGTATGGGTTTATTACATACACTGCATTTGCAATTATTGACCCATGTTCACAAAGTTAACATATGTTACTCATAAGTCAAAAGACATCGAGATAACTCGTATGAGCAACGTTAAAACGTTATGCTGTCGTTGTGGACACGTCGTGAACACCAAAGGTACACTAAACTTTCATCGGAATACGGTACTCATATTTTATCATATCATTCTAGAATACGCTATACCCTCCCATGCCACAAGTATTGCAACATAGCAAAATTACGTTCGTTTTCCATTGATTTACCTGTCGTATTTTTCTTATTTTTCCTGAAATGGAAAAAAGAAATCACAAATATCTATTGTTGAAATCAACATGTCACACACGGTTTGTAAATTATATAGGGTAAAACAATGCTTAACTTAGTAAAGCCTTAGGTACCAAAGACCAAAGACGACAAAGGAAGAAAATTGCAATGTCTCGACCTGCAGATTAGTCAACGGCTTCTCGCAAAATTGTTTCCCATTCTTTAAATTGAACATATCCCTTGACTTGTTGAATACTTCTGCTAATAAAAAGTGTCAACATTTATAGCCCATATACCGGTAATGCAAATAAAATAGACAACCTTAGAAGAAGACGTCACTCTCAGTTCCTTCAGGGCATGTGTTTTTATAATTTTATGGTACATCGTGTATTGGCCATTAGATTTTGAGAATGAGCAACAGAATTGAAAAAAAATGGTTATCGTTCTTGAGTACAGAAACTAATCCTGAGATATTTTATAACATTTTTCTTAATATGGCGAGTGCATAAATTGATTTATACGTGTGTCCTGAAAGAATTAAGAGGGGCCCTATCGTGCAATATATATGGCATGGGAGGGTATGTGCGTCCGTTATGCATCAATGAATACTGACATTATGGAAAAGATTTGCATATGTCGGGTATACGGTGACTAACACGCCTCAGTGTGATGTATATCGACGTACGAGTAACGTTTATAAACGTTTGTAGACGATTTTGCAACGTTCCCATAAATGTTGCATATGCTACTTTATGAGCCATACGTCGGACGTAATTCTAAAACCGATCTGTTTGCTTTTTCATGACTTGCATGACAATACCATTCAACGTATGCAAAGCTTGTTCCGGCGTGTACAAACGTACCCATAACGAATCCATGACAGATGCTCCGGCGACAGTTGCTCCTGTGACAAATGCTCCTCAAAATGCGACATTTGCTCCGCGACATCTGCTCCGCGACAATTGCTCCCCCAACATTTGCTCCTGCGACAGTTACTCCCGCGACATCTGCTCCTACGGCAATTGCTCCCACGACAATTGCTCCTGCGACATTTGCTCCCACGACAATTGCTCCAGCGACATTTGCTCCGTATCTGGCGACAAATGCTCCTGCGACAAATGCTCCCATGACATTCGCTACTCATGTAGTGACAATTAAATGAACGTTACCCCCCAAAATGGTACAGTCTGAAGAATTATGCATCTTCAAGACAAAAGTAATGTCATATGTGATAATTTTTTTCAGTCTTCCTTTTCTGTCTGCTTTCAAATTAGTAATTGCCATCCATTCACTCTTTGAATAAAACATGTAATTATGTGGTCAAATTTAAGAGCAGGATCTTATTTGTAAGATTAAACCGAAGATAAATTAAATTCAATGGAACACTTTAATGTAATTTGAAAGTCAAGTGACAATCCCTCCCCCCCAAAAAAAAAAATAATAATGATAATTTGCATTCTAATACATTTTTAGCCGTACAACATTTTTTTCTAAATTTAACTTTATCTAGAAGCTTTTTAGCTCAGAAATAAAAATCAATTGAAATAAAAACTGAAATAAAATAAATATGAATGGATAAGTAGACTAAAAGAAGAATAAGCGACACGTATTTTTTCATCGTTTTTGTTGCATATTTTGCATTCTAATCTGATAATTTTCTTTTAAATTCAGTACCAATAAAATATTTTGTCTCCGTCTTTTGATTTAATTGCTACTTGGAGGTAGGTTATTTTCAATGGGAATTTGTTGACGGAGCAAGAGTAATTGTCGCTACCTTACAATGCATCTGTCGTTCGAGGAGCATTTGTCGCAGGAGCATTTGTCGCCAGATGCGGAGCAAATGTCGCTGGAGCAATTGTCACGGAGGAAATTTCGCGGAGCAAATGTCGCATTTTGAGGAGCATTTGTCGGAGGAGCATCTGTCACAGGAGCATCTGTTGGGTTACCACCCATAACGTACCGTATACGACGTTCGCCAACATATTTGCTGAATTCCACGCACGTCAGGCATACGTCCGTTCAAATGGCATAGCGTTTGTCTTACATTCATGCCATAGCGCCAGCTCTCATCACTTCTCCTCATTACTAAAAGATAGTATGTTAATTATTGTGAATGTGGTGGGTAGTACCTTTACTGTTATTTGGAATTAAATATGAAATCTGAATTTATTTTCGGTATACGTTCATTTTGAATATATAAATGTTTAATAATATAATTATTAGAATTGGCAAAACTGGAGCCATCATGAGTACCTGTTAGAAAGTTTGAATAGATCAGCCGTATGATGGGTAAATGATCACACACGGAAGGTATGTTTTTCTGGATGAGGTATACTCGATGTTATCCATTTGTTTGACGTTTTATATTCATGATATTGTAAATACTAGGCAGGTTGTTTTCAATGCCATTTACTATTCAAAGACTTAGAAAAACGCAACATTTACTTCAAAACGTACCAACACAAAGAAAAAAATCCATATATCAGTCTTAATTAATTTTATTGTGCAATATATATATATTCGTATCAGAGTCCACATTGGTCGTATACCGTATAAAATACATTTAAGAAATGACATTACGTATAGTACTACTAATAACGGAAGAAAAAATTATGATTGCATCAGAAAATTAATATTATTATATTATTATTATTTATATCATTATTTCATTGCACAATAAGGTAATACTGTATTGTGGTGGAATGCTTAGAGAGAAGGGGAGAGGAAAAGACACAGTTGAGAGAGAGAGAGAGAGAGAGAGAGAGAGAGAGAGAGAGAGAGAGAGAAAGAGGAGAGGGGGGAGAGAGGGGAAATAGAGGGGGAGAGGAGAGGGTGAAAGATGGTAACAAAATATCGGATAGCATGGAATGTATAGGGATGAAAGTCTTTATCATGTTTATATACCGTACGGCATTGGAATATCGTACTCTTGATAGTACAATGTGCAATTTCAAAGCACGTGATATGTTTTTATTAATTCTGATTAAAGTATTCTTATACAATATACCATATTCAATATAACCTTATACAAAAAAGTTCGTTCAAGATTCAGCCAATTATAGGATTGTTCTTTGTCATTCTATATTACAAGTTCTAACCTCAATCCTTCATAAAGAAAAAGGCACATTATACTATTTTATACTTTACACTGTACATTTAAATGTTCATTCCCATGATTTGACAAATCAAAGGGCGTGCATTTCATATAAGGCGCCTTTTTATAAGGCTCAGACTTGCTAAAATAATAAATGCATTTAGTGTAATTAGACATTAAAAACTGAGGTCAAATTTATCAACAAAAGTATGCATAGATTATTTCCATAAGATCTTATGGTCTTGTAACAATTGAATATAAATATCATATCACGAATAAATGCAGATCCTTGCAAATGTTTCTTCACTGACAAAAGTTGGGAGAGCACGACACCGAAGTACGAAATGCATCAATTAAATTCATATCCCTACATCTTTATACATTTCAAACAGATGACTGGTACAAAATACTGGAGAAATTGCATATTTGTAGCAAATGAAAATAATATGGTGTTCTAAAAGCAGCAATATGTAGTCTCTCGTGAACAACAGGCCGTATCGTAACACGACAATAAAGTTTATATTCCCCTTAATAAATATCGCAGAACTTTTTAATTGGGTAGTATCTGGTAACAAAATTTAAAGCAATGTTTTTCAACTACCTGGCTAGCATGTATGTAAAACAAAACATGATCCAAATAATTATGCGTGAATGAACACAAGAGAAAACATTCCCTTAGTGTAGAAGGTCAAATGAGTCCATTTTTAGCATATGAACTAAACCAAAATGGACAAATTCTTATTCGGAGGCCTGTTACATTTGTCCATTTGTCATGTAATTCGTATCCTATCAATCTGTGCAATTTTACGGTCAAATTGCAAAAATGATATTTTTTACAAAAATACACTTTCAAATAATGTTTACAAAAAACAAGGTATACCCACTCATGATTATGTAAGTTGGAGTCCGGAGGTTAGCGTTAAAGCAGAATTGTCATTTCATTGTGCTTGTGAAGTTTTATTAAGATGATTCTTGATACATGGCGCACACAAAAATACCATTGTTACTTTTTGAAAATGTGAGATTGTGGTGATTTTACACACAATCTGGCTCGATATACAATAAACTTTACCTGCAAATTTTGTTGCCAAACACCCCCCATTTAAAATTTGCATTACGTTCAATTAGGAGGTGAAACTTGTTTTTTTTTTTTTTATATCAGACGTTGATAAACTTTCATGGAGCGACGCTCCTTCTTCGCCGAGATGATAATTGCGGCAATGATGACAATCAACATAGCGCCACCTACGACTCCGATGATGATGATGGTTTGTTGGGAGAGACTCTGAGTTGATGGCTCATCTGCCATGTCTGCAGATGCTGAAGATTGGAAGAAGTTTGCTTGAAGATCCTCTGACAAGCTGTTCACATTCGTGTAGATGTAGGGGAAGTCCTGTTTGTAAACAAAGACAGGACAAAGAGTCGAAATGATAATCACAATAGGTTTATGAAAATGATGGATTGTATCAGAAAAAACACGATCTTATCAAATATGGCAACTAATAAATTTCAGACAAATATTCTTCATGAATTGTCATGCTCATTACCCAGTATCTGAATACTTATCATAAAAATGAATATCTTTAAAAAAGAAATGAAGTTTGTTTCATGCATAATGCGAATATCACCAGTGTGATTAATGTTTTACTATTTAAAATGGTTTATTAGAGCTTTTGTGTCATTTTTATAAAAATGTCAACTTACCTCGGATGGACAAATCAGTTCTTCGCCTGGGACCCATTCCAACCGTTTCTCACCAACCGGCTCAAACTATATAAGATAAAAAAAAAACCAAGATCATCACATAATTGGTTGTTACGTCTTTTCTTAAGGAGTGTTTATCATTATCACATCTATTACTATTACTTTCATTACTATTGTTTTCATTATCATTTATGTTTTAATCGTTATCAAAGTAATATGTTTTCATTATTATCATTATCATCATCATCATCATTGTCTAAACCGTCGTCATTTTCGTGGCCATCAATGTTTTTGTTATCTTCCTCCCCATATGTTTTGTCAATGTGACTTATGGACTGGCTTTTTCGCAATGTGTACAATAATAAAAACCTTTATTTTTGTTTTAACTTTGTTTTTTTTTTGACATGATGGCTTTGTTTTGTGAGTTATACTATGATAGTCTTGAGATAGATTACTATTTTATGTTTCATGTTGTTGTTGTTGTTGTTGTTGTTGTGTTTGGATTTAACGGCGCTTCATTAATGTATGTATATTTGCGCCTGTTTGGTAGGTCTACTTTAAAAAGAAATCACAAGGAAAGCTCGTTGGTACTATAACGCCATCTTTCGATAAAAGCAATATAGGTTTTTTTATGCCTTGGAAAACATCATTTTTATCGCTCGAATTGTTAGGCTTTTAACGTGTAACAACATAAAATAAGGCAATACCAAAATTGATACTTTGATGTATAATGATTTCTTATTATAGTTCTATTAAACAATACCTTCTATACTAATAAATTAATAAATAAATACTAAATTATATAAATATATGAATAGATAAATAAATAAATAAAATAAAATGATTCAACCTGTTTGAGACTTACCATACTGTTCCAGTTGGCTGTAGCTTGCGCTGCTTGTCCTTTCTGACTCAGGTGAAAGCAATCAGGAGCAAAGTATGAAGTGTCTGGTCTTCCGTCCTGTCAAGAAAATATTAAATTCAGTTCAAAATGAAATTTATTTTTTTCCTTTAACAACAAAATAGATAAATGATGTACAGTATAGCAGCAGCAATTTACCATTGCAATAAAATGATAAGGTAATTAGAACATGAATCATTGAGGTAAACAAATGAAGGAAAATGGCACATAACCAGAAGCGGAGCTTGTGTTGGATGCGCCGACAAAAACAAATATTTGATAAGGCAAAGAATTGTAAACGGACAATTCATGTAAAAAATAAAATGCCAACTATCTTACTATACTTTGATCGGATCTGGGCTAGGTAAAATGGACGACCCAGATACTGTACATAATATACATGCCATCATTAGTCTTCAGACATACCTTGCCAAACAATCTGCCTGAAAGGATCCACTTTGTCCAAATTTGTACCCATCACAAGCATCCTTCGAACCTTTTTGATCCACGTGATCTTGATCCAAGATCCAATATATTACTATTTATTCCGATTTTATTTGGTTTTTGAATATCAGGGACAAATCATACCTACGTACGTTACACAAAATCAGATTTAAATATTTATGAATTTATGCAGGTTTTAAATGAAATTGAAGCTGCATTGTCGTTGGTTGTTTTGTATTCGAAGACAGATGCATGCATTTGAACAGAAGAATAAGAAAAACCTCCTAATAAAAAATATGTATAAATTTTGTTTTCAAGTTATTTTCCATTAATTGAAAGTCACTTCATTATAACTTTCTGAATAGTCTATTTACCTCATGCGTTGGGATTTGTGTCTCATGAAAGAAAGGCTGATAAACCACCGTGAAGTCTTCCTTGGTGTCAAACTTTCCACTTGTAATATGCTCTTCAACGATTCTCTGAAAAAGAAACATACAAAATTTGATAAGTCTTGATAAGTGACAAGACAAAGCTAAGATTTGTTTCGTTTTAATGTTCATGCAAAGCAAACTTTATATCACATTTGCAATGAATATTGATGGTAGCAACGCTTTTGAAATTGTTGCAAAACTTTTAGTAATCAAACATTGTGCCATGCCAAAGACCAGTAAAGTTCACAATACAAACCTTAATGTTCAAATTGATTGGCAATTCAAATAATCTCAGACCCATATTAACTCTGTTAAAGTCTTTATATAGTTTGTAACGGATAGTGAATATGTCAACATACCTGATACTCTTTAGCTCGAATGTGTATGCCCTCTCTTCCAGAGCCTTTGTGGAGACAACTGCACACGAGGCTGTGGATAAGAAATGGCAAATTTGTTTATCTCGGCTCTCAGTTGTTACTTATAATAAGGGAGTTGATATATGCTACTTCTCATACTTCTCTAAAATGTTATCAATTTCCTCAAAGGGCCGATTTTGACGATTTTGAATAATATGTGTTTTTCATAGCAATGAATGAAGTTTTCCGGAACCTAAAGTTTTTCTCGACGGCCGGAATAATAAAGGAAAAAATATCGCATTGTTCTTTTTAAAAGTGTATACTAATTAAAAAAAAAATCTTTTAAAGCTTTTCTACCAATCATTACGATGTGAAAATATATCGCTCATCCAGTTAGAACACATGTTTTGATATTTTGGGGTTTTGTTCGATTTTTAGGAGTGAATTAGTGATCATAGGAAAATAATGAATACTTTATAATTTCAAAAGTGGTCAGATGTAGCTTGAAATATAAGATGATTTCCTTTTTAAAATATGCAACAAATAACAAAGATAGTTCTTGACATTCTCAGAGCTTGCCTGAAGGCTTGCCTGTTATAATAAATCATCTATGCATATTTAATTCCAAATATTGTACTTCAATTATTGTTACCAATGATTTTAGGGAATACCATTCCGTTCGCTGGCAATGCATTAATTTGAATCGCGAAGGACCCCCCGCCCCCTCCCCTCCCCCCATATCATCTTGACTTTTGGACATTGCAATGATATAAGGTTTGGTATAGTTGAAAATTCTTCGTTACTGTGAAACTCACTCATGAACGAGATTACACTTGAGAGCTCCTCCTAGTTCGGGTAAGATGTAAGCATTGAGAGTACCCACTAGATTCACCATCGTTCTAGGGAGCTGAAACGGGAAACGAAAACATGTACGAATCGTAAACTGCATGGACATGATTTTATTATGAATTTGTACTGTCCCAGATTTGGAAAAGCATAAATAACATTGACATCTTTGAAGTAAACTGGAGAACGGCTATCATGGTTGAGTCTCAACTGAATTTTTTCCCCGCCCATTATCCATTTGCATTATTTCTTTTTCTTTTCATTATGAAAAACTTATAGTTCTATCATGGCAATGTTTCGTTCTGCTAATGCTGACGATAGAGATACAGTTCGTATCTCTATGTCCGTCCTGACAATTGTTTTCTATTTCGAACAATGCTTATTATGCTTGTTTTATCTTATTTCTGTTCTATACAAATCAAACATTTTACTTTAATTTCAAATTCTCATTGGCGCATAAACTTTTCAAGGAATTATTTCCTTCCAGGTACTCATTCATCTCCCCTGGGTTGAGTGCAGCACAATGTGAATAGATTTCTTGCTGAAGAAAATTAACGCCATGGGTGGGGTTTGAACCTAAGACTCTCTGGCTAAAAGGCAAGAGTCAGAACCACTACACCACGACGCCTCCATACAAAATATTTAGTAGATTTAAGCTTATTGATATATTAGATATCCTTGTAAAATGGAAATCTAACTATTTGCATGATTTATTTGTTTCATTCATGCATCAAAGTTTGCTTGAAGAGCATTCATCGCATATAAACTTCAGATGCAGTTGAATGATGAAATATGTGAACTCATGTGGAATAGTCTTAAAGCCCAAGTACAGTTTTGGTAAAAGCGAATATTTTTATCGCTAAATTTTGTCTTCAAATCTACTTAAAATAAAACCTGATCTCATGAACATATTGTACAAAAAATTCAGCGAAAAATTAACAAGTTTTGGAAAAGTTACAACCTAAAGTGTGCAAAATATTTTAGCGTCGTAGCCCCCGACGCTAAATCAATATTTTCTTTCTTGGTAAAGGGCAACTTCTCATGAACAAAATGGGATGAAAATTTCAGAACTTATTCTTTATGTATTCCTTTTTAGCATGCTTTAATAAAATCTTGGAAATAATTTTGTATATGCCCGATAAGAAGCAAAATATTGTTGTAACCAAGAGAGGGCGCTAAATACGATTTAACGGTCAAATTCAAATATTCAAAAGAATTCACTCGTAGAAAAATATGCTATGGTCTTGAAATGTGTATAGAAACTATATGTTATGGTAAATATCCCCCGAATTCACATTTCTTTAATCTTTACCAAAACTATACAGGGGCTTTAAGGCAGACTGACACCTTTGCGTTTTTAGCCTGCGTCGGCCCAGCGTATTTGGAAATTAAAAACGCTCCCCTGACACACATCATACGCGGATCAGACGATGGACTGACGTTCAGCTTGCACTCAAGGCGCGTACGCCGAGCGTCAGTCCACCGTATGACCTGCGTCTTCGTGCGTCCACGGAGCGTTTTTTATTTAAAAATATGCTAAGCTGACGCAGGCTAAAACGCAAAGGTGTGAGTCGGCCTTTAATCAGAAAACCGTCATAATATTCACCTCATCACGCATCATCTGTAATGCTTCATCAATAAAAGCAAGATACTGCAGAGGTTCTGAAGTCTCTGATTCACATCCACTACACAGATCATTGCCGCCGATGAAGAGAGTGATGAACTTCCAATCGTTCTCGATGTCGACATTGGAATGATCACGGAGGTGGTCAATGAGCTCCCTGGTCTGCCCCGGCAACGCTCTGGACGATGACGGTCAAATCAGAAGGGGTGGGCAATAGAAGAATTGCAAGATAAGATAGTCGATTATAATGTAATGTAAAGAAGTGAAGATCTATTCGTCAGAAAAGGGTGGAAATCTGGCCCTTGGTCCCGGAACCCTCTGTAAAGGTTAGTTTGTGGTCCAGAATCTTAAATGGCTCGATGAAGATGTTCCAATGATAGAGTATGTAAAATTAGAACCTTCTAGGGAATCTTTAAAAAATATTAGTGTATGGTGCTTTTTTAAAGAGATTTTAACTTTTCTTTAATAATTTTGATATATTGTGTCAATCAATATGTAGTAATGCTTTGTAATAAAATGGGCTGGTATTTGACAGCCTAATTAAACCCTGATTCGATCTCCAATTAGGTCAGTAATACTATAACATCGGCAAGAATATAGGATCCTGTTGCAGACTTTGCTCTATAGGGAGCATACATTTTATTGGGTGCCTTATCTTTCTTCTCTGCTTATCATGCCGTCGCGACGGGATATGAATTTCATGTCAGTTCCTTGGTGCCCTAGTGTTGGGGGCCGGTGGCTCACACCCCAAGTTCATTTACGCCTTTCAAGAGGCCTTGGCCGAAAGTGAAGATCCTTTTTCTTCATCTTACTTTGTTTCTTTATTTTCTTTTCTTGGGGGAGGGGTTGTCCTACTTTCACCCAATTGGCTGATCTGTTCAGTATCTCTAATTTGAGACAATGGATCAGCCCTATATTTTTACATGCATATAGAAACATTCAACTTCATTAGATTGGACATAGAAACATTAGACCTGTAAACATCATTAATCGGAACTTACTTTGCTCTTGCCCCCACAACAGCATGATTGAATGCTTTCTTCTTGGGTTGAGTGAAGACGATGCCCTCACCAGTCGAATGACCGAAGATGTCAGGGTTGTACTCTCTCAAGATATCTGTAAGTAACATAAAATTAGCAATTAGATAATGACACTTTTGAAATTTGACAATATGGGTTATCATATTTAGCATAAAGGCACTGAGTAGTATTGTCCATAAATCGAAATATGATTTGGCTGCTTCAGCTGGTGTTATACTCATAATTCTTAACCTGTGGTCAAAACAGGTATTAATATCAAGTTTATAAGTTCCTCGGTTTCAAGATACAAGATATTTATTATTGATAATATTTAAATATACAACCGGACGTGTAAGTCTATCCAGCAACAGTTGATGCTTGGAGAAACATGTGTGTAGAGCTTCGGCGAGTAGAGCGTAATCGTTTCGCTTACTCAAAACCACGTGATTATTGAGCGCAGATCTATTTGTAACCTTTTTCGACAGTAAATCTTTGTTTTGTTTTACCATACTTTGAGATATTCCAATATATTAAAAATAGGGTGTTGCCGTGATTTGACATTGTTAAAGAATTCCTTTAAACTTTGATATGGGTGAGAATATATTCATGATAGTGGGAGAAGAGAGAGAGTGAGAGAGAGGGGGGAGGGAGAGCAAGAGGGAGAGAGAGATAGGGGGGTGGGAGGGGAGGGACGCTGGATTTTTTTTATTAATTCTATATGCATACTCACTTGGAATTGTTCCAACAGAAGAAACACTTTTATCACCACCGATGCTAAAGTTCAAAAGCAGTGGAAGAGAAATATGGAAAGAGAATAAAATCTATAAACATTTTGTAATGGTTAAGCTTTCAATAGAATGCAAATCAAAACGGAAAGTAAATTACTATATAAATAAAAATGTTTTTGACGTATTACCTTGGAAGAAGATTACGTAAGAAATGTGTGATAGCATATTACGAGATTTTATGCCTGAGGAGAATCTACCAAGCGTTAAACTTTTTGAAATTACATTCCATATCCCTTTCTTTTAATATTGCCCTTCAAAATCACCCTAATACTCATTGTTGTTCGGTTCACACTTTTTTTGTGTTTTAAATTTGCACCCATAAAAGTGCCAGCTGGCGCACCTCTTTTCTTAAAAATATATGATATTTACCTCGCCGATACTCCCCAATAGTTCAGCATTACGAGTAAGAAGATAGGAGCATCAGCAGCATATGCAGTCTGATGGTGCAAAATGAGAAAATTGATTAACTTCATTTACATATAATTTCCACGTTACAATTTTATCGTTATCTTTATTTTTATGGCGACGATTAAAAACTTTGAGCGATCAATTTAAAAATGAGCTTCGGAATTTTTGCCAAATTTGTCATTATGGCATTTCATGTCAGGTCTGTTATCATTGGTCAAAATTTTTGTTGGTTTTTATTAGTCGACCGACCTCACGAAAATGGCATGACCTGGCATCACCACCATCATCTTCATCATCTCAATTATCATCATCATCATCATCATCATCATCATCATCACTATCATCATCACTATCATTATCATCATCATCATCATCATCACCACCACCACCATCAGTTGCTCGACTCCTCGTCATGAAATGACCATATCCGGGTTATTATGATTTTACTTTCTCTCATTAATCACGATCAGTACCATCATCATTATTGTCACCATTAACATCATATCATCATCATCTTGTTTCCTTGTAAGAACGACGACGAATCATATTCCTTTGTAGTCGTTGTTTTGGTATTGTTTTGTTTCTTTAAATTGACATTATCATTGCACCCTGGAAAACAGTGCTTGATCACTGATTGGACTTTCCTGTATAAATAAATGTTATAACTAAATGAATAGAACTTCATCATCATCATCATCATCATCATCATTACGAGAATCATCATCATTACCACAATCGTCATCTTCATCACCATCATCATCATCATTATGGTCATATTCAATTTTACTTACAGAAAGTGAGTCACCAATAGCGCCTACAATATTAATGTCACCAGGACGAAGTTTATGAACTGAAAGAAAGGGGGAAAATCACAATTTAAAATTTCATTGCAAATCTGTATGTTGAGTGGTAATTAGACGTGCACGAATCGATAATTGATCGTTGGTTGAACTTAAACTTTTCATTTTTTTTAGATTAAACTGATATAAAATGGATAAAAGGGAAATGTTTTTACAAAGAAACACCTCTCAATTGTTTCCAGGATAAGAGTTCGGGAATATTAATTTCATCACCGAAATGGGGCTTCCAAAATAATCTCGATTTGAAATGTTTCTTGATTCTCCCAGGGACTAAATACGATTCTTTTTATGGTTTGCAGACTAACCTGAAGTTGGCTTTTCTGGTGAAACAGATGATGGGCAGTTAAATTCTAGTCCAGTCTAGAAATAATGAAACAAAACAGATAGAAAATAAAGAAAACTATTAATCAAAGCGTATACGGATTATTGCAACATCATGATGACAATATTATTGTGTATGCCAAATGAAGAGGTTGTTTTATTTCTTAAGTATTCTTCCGAAAGAACAACACGATATAAATTTAAATAATATTATAACAAAGAAAACTTGTAAGTATTATTTAAGCTGAAGATGAAGTGCTGCTACTTCGAAACATGTTCTCAAAGTACCCAGAAGTGTGATTCCACTGAACAAATAAAAGCCACTATTTATGACTTCACAAAAAGTTTGAATAAACAGAGGTTCAGATAATTGGTGACCCCGATTGAGCACACATCCCAAAGATCTTTATCAGTCATTACCGTAAAGTCAAAACAAAATCATCATTGTCATGGTTTCTTTTCTAATTCAACAGAACGACATTAACATAGAAAATGTAAATAAGATCACGAGTACATTCTGTTTTCTCGTAGCATGTCTAGGGTATACTGATAGATATCCAATGTCATATTACAAAGCTCAATATTATGATTATAACTTAAAACGGTTCTCTTGAATTACACTGAGCTAGATTTTAAAAACCTTTATGCAATGAGCCTTTGCATAGGCAATGCATGGGAGTTGAGGGGGCGTGTCAATAATTGCGACAGTGTAATATCTTTTCCGATAAACAGAAAATTTAATGTTGAAAAGTAATATGGCACGGTTTATAATTTAGGTGATCCGCTGAAAGTTGTTGTCAGTCGATTATCATGTTAAATTTAAAGTAAAACGCAATTTGCTTTCGTCTTTTGGTTTCCCATTAAAGTCGGGCAAATTTTATGTGGTATTTTGTACTTATCCTGTGGAATAAAAGCTTGAGGAAAGAATTAACACAATTTATTTGAATAAAAATCGATATCAGAAGAATGCATCTGACTTGGGTTCGTCCAAATTTTCTTATTTTGAAAGCAAATATTTTGTTCATTCTTTCCTTCATACTATTTCGCTCTATCTATACCTATCTATGTTCAGGAAAAAAATATTAAAGCATAAAACAAACCTGAGAATAGAGAATGGACAAAAGAAATCATAGATATATAAGTTGGTTAGGAAAGTGATATTCATTTCAAGGAAATTATACCTAACCAATCTTACAAAGATTCTGATGAATTATGTATAAACTTGTGTAAATCATATAGTTAAAAACCCACATTACAATTATCTCGTGTTAAATAAAGCAGCATTTCTACAGTCAATAAACAAATGTTCACGTACAAGGCTACAAAAACAACATAATAGCATTTTTATGACTCTGTCCTCTATGTCCTTATTACATGAGTGTTTTAATTCACCTGTTATGTAATGTGACGACAAGTCAAATACTTGTATTCGATATCAGGTCTTGATGATGGCGATAACCAAACACGGTCAAATAAAACATTTTTTTCCTCACTCCAATTGATATCAGAATCACATCCCCCTTATTGATAATTTGACCAGACTGATAATAATGATAGTATATGAAATTTATATCGCACGTATATCCACTCCGCGGAGTCCTCAGGGTGATTTGCATTATTGTAACTCTGACTTTATAAGACAGTCACACCAACAGACTGATCCCATTCTGTCTTCAAACCGCATCACCAAAAAACCTTAATTATCGCTGTCTTATTCCGTTTGAAATATGATTTTTGTAGGTATACTCTATTTTTTATATCTCAATTATACAAATTAATTGATTAAAGAAAACTTTAATTTATGGTTCATATTTCGAATTCAGGATCATTCGGGTTGGCAGGCGGGTAGGATCAGTCATTAGGTGTGATTGTTCTATTAGCCCGGCATACACCAGCGCTTTGGGCATTTCAAAGAATTACTATTCCTTCCGTGCAGGTACCCATTCACTTGACCTGGGTTGAGTAAAGCAGAATACTCTTTTCATAATTATTGCAGAACTGATGATGAAACATCAGCTTTGCAAAAAGTCTTCGAGAGACTGAATGATTGACCGAATGACAAATTTTGCGCTGAACTGAACTGAAAATCGCCTAAGTCATTTTGCTTTTCTTATTCTCCCCCGGGACACTGAATGAACAATAAATACCTTGAATATCCAACAGCCTGCACAGAGAAACATTAATATGAAAATTAAAAACTTAAGATTGCATTTTGATTTGAACTTGGTGCTCGTCAATGGTAGAATGATATCGGATAAAATTGTACGGTTTTGTGATTTAACATAATAACTTTAATTCAATTCTAAAATAATAGAAAAAAATTACCAAACATTATTTTGGTAACGCTCTGCCGTCATATTTGTTGAAATTTGGTCTGGTTGAAGAAAAAAATCACGGAAATTAGGAATTTTAACCAACATTTGTTTGAACAGCTTATAAGCTTTTAAGAGTATAAGCAAAATCGAATTAAATCCTCTCCAAAGTTCTCTTTTATGAACTTACTTGTCAAAATTGGTAACATTGTCCCCTTGAATATAAATTCGTTTGTTCTCACGTGATTCTATAAACGCGGCCGGTTTGTTTTTATCTTTACAGTGTGGTGTGTGTATTTGACTGTTTATTTGCTCATTCTGATAGCGAACTACTGCCCTAGAGTGTAAACTTGTCAAAGTTCTAATTTAATCTCATATTGTGATTCTATTTGCGTTAAAGGTAAAATAGCATTCGAAGCAAAATATTTCATTTTTGTGGAGCTAACCCTTAACTGATTGTGGTTTCACTTGGAAGGAAATACAAAAGGAGAATCGCGCCTGTAATATAACCATCGATATTTTGCAGAATTTTATGATATTTGCTGGTTGTGGGAAATTTACTTCCTCCTCGGAAAGGGGAAAAAGTTCTCGAAGAGGGATGACGATTGCTTTCCCGTGAAATTGCACGATATAATGATAACATAATTTTTATGTACTTAGTTTACATCTTTATAGATACGAAATTATTTCTTTTGATTTCCACTTTTCACAAAATGTAACACAAAATAGTCTTGATTATATTCGGTTTATTTAATATTCTAATATTCATTTCACTTGTTCCCTATACTCTCACGACTCAGCCCGCTAACATATCCCACCTGACACAGTTCCACCATTGATTCACACAAAGAGATTGACTGGCACATAACGGCAAGTTCACTTTCCCCGAAAATAAAATGAAATGCGCTGGGTGTATATTTGAGGGGTTTGCCTCAACTCAGGCTGGCTCAACTGGACTAAACAAAAGAGCAATTCTCAGAAATATTCTGTGGTTAAGGAGTGAAATTTAACGAATGATAGATTAGGGCCATTCATCATAAGTTATGCATCTACGATCTAGCTATACTATCACGCTCATTTTAATCTTGTTAACACTTATACAGCAATCTTTCGCTGTCAGGGTTAATCAGATAATAGAGCTATGCTATTTATAAGGAGAACTAATATAGGTCACATGGCACTTGATAGGTCTTGAACTTGAATTAAGAGTTGTGTATCTTTCAAGATATCTCGTTAAACAAAGTTTGTATATCTTTCCATCATCCTTTACACAAAAGATGAGATTAAACCTACAACAAATTGTAATAGTGGGTGTATGATAAAATGTGTGTACCAGTTAAAAGAAATACGATTTAATTGCGAAATGTTACCGGCCAATATCGTGAGCATAACACGCGAATGCAAAAAAAAAAGTTTTTTTGGTCATGAATACCTCGTTCCAAAAGACCTCGCATAATGATTGCACTTTTGGAGCTATACCTTTCTGCTTTTTATACGAGCTAATTTAGCACTTGTGTAAGTTCGTCCACCCCGTCCAATAGATACACTTTAGCTCGTTTAAAGTGCTATAATGGCTCGCATTGGGTGCCCAAAGCAATGACTATTGAAGTGCAGAATATATTAACGCTTTAGGTGCTGTGACTATGCAGGTTCTTTCGGAACTAAAATAATATGCATCTATATATTTTACCGTGAAGACGTACTGAAACAAACATGAAGGGAATCTTCAGTTCATTACATTTCAGCTCATCTGGTACTAAACATCTAAAAATTCTTTTACCGTATAACTCTGTCGAGACTGCTTAACTTGTGTCCTCTTCTCTTGTATGTCTTGGATGATCTTCTAATCAGAATAATTTCGCATAATCTCAATTATCCGTGCAGATCGGACTGAAATCAATTCTACTTTAAATACGAAGAAAGAAATTGATCCTTACCAGCAAAATCGCTTGAATAAGTATGGTTTAGTGAACATAATTCATCATAAGCCAATTCTTTTACTTTTAAGGCCCTTTTTAAATTCCTATTCTTCATAATAGAGCATAACAAGATTACAACTGTCTTATTGAGTTTGGACAATGGACTCAAATCTATAAGCTACGTGGTCACCAAATCATGTGGTAAAGGCACTCACAACTTTGCGATTTTAGCCTGCATCGGTCCAGCGTTTTTCTTTATTTAAAAACGCTCCATGGGCGCATAAAGACGCAGGTTATACGATGGACTTACGTTCGGCGTATTCCTTCAGCGCCAGCCGAACGTCAGTCCACCATCTGATCAGCGTATACTATGCGCCCGGGGAACGTTTTTAATTTATAAAACACTGGGCCGACGCAGGATAAAGGTGCGAGTCGACCTTTAAGCTGCTTTAAATACTTTCTTTTCATTGATTAACGTCATGATACATTTTCCAATTACGGTATGTTGTCCAATTTGAGCAATAAAGTATGCATTATTCAATTGTAAAAAAAAAAAAAA
>BQKZ01000008.1:1745-13821 GCA_036244855.1 Temnopleurus reevesii
TTTTCTGGTCCTTTCAACTAGTTCATTTAAAGAAAGTCCGCACAAATGTGACCATGTATTTTGAAAAGTCAATGTCTTTCATAAGACGTAGGTGTGCAGATTAAAACCCTTCTTGCAGAATGCACTACTGCAACGAAGTCATCAAGTGCAAAAAATATAATTATACCACGTGACTGATAATTATCTGAAGAGGTTTTAAAACGCAAACTCAAATTTTTGTACTATCCATCAGTGGATTAACTTTTTCTGCATTAATTCTAAAGGAAGAGATTGCATTGCCTAAGCCACCACCTTAGGCCCTGAAAAACAGAAAGCATGCTCTGGCTATCGGGTGTACTTTCTAAGTTTGCACTTCCCATAGAGGTATGCAGTTGCGCAGAAATGCGAACAAAACCACTTCTGATAAGAATGTAAGGAATGTTTAAGTATTTAGACAAATTCGCAATTGATGACGTCATAGGTGCACAACTGATCATTTATCATATTCATATCAATGTTACAAAATGTTGCTTTCTTCCTACAAATATAATTTCCTCAAATCTTAAGCTATAGAATATCTTCTTGATAGATATGTAGAACTATACATATTTTCTATCTTTCGGTAGAAATGATGAATTTCGCACCATTAATATAAATAACATTTTGCGTAGTTGTTCACCCATGAAGTCATCAAATTGGCAACATGTCCGAATTTATTTTACAGATTTGCTCAGTTTTCCAAATATTTAAAAATTTGTAACTTTTTCATAACTTGTCCGATTTTCTTCAAACTTTTTGGTTCTGCTCAACAATTACTGATGGGGAACTCTGTTAAAATAAAACGTAATCAATAAATCAATAAATCAATAAATAAATAAATATCACATTTTTACTGCTCCTGTTAGAAAATACTCACAATGGCAGGTTGGTGGAGAGTTGCTCCAGGACCCATCACTGAGGCAAGACAAGACCTGGTCACCTTGCATATAGAACCCATGGGAGCAGAGGAATGCACAGGCACTTCCATAAGGAATGTCGTTTGTAGCTGGGCATGTTGGTGAGGCGGGAAGCTGCAGACCCGTCGTCAAGGCAGGTCTGGTGCAGTTGATAACTGAAACGTGTATTATTGGAAGGTGTTCGTTAGTAATATAGTCAGATTATGATCGACATACTTAGATGGCGAATTTGGTTTCTGGAGGTGGTAGTTAGTGTTCTTAACTCTTGTGGAGTTTTTATGACTTTCGTATTTTTTTTTCATTTATTCTTTACTTATTCATTTATTCAAATGTATTTATACAGGCACGACAGATCAGCAAATCCGCTGTTTCTATCAATGTCCTAATAATATTATAAAATTGCATAGAAAGCATGAACAATACAAACAAGTAAAATTCGGGGGTTTTTTACCAAAACTCCCTATAATAAGTGATATTTTGATAAATTATTACATATTACATACATTGATATGGATGAGAAGTCCAATACTGCATGTACGGAAAAGGCCGATCTGCTTGGACATTGGGCATAAGGATATTATCAAAATGGGTTTTCCGCTTAATTTCCATCGTTCTCATTGGGTTTCCCGATTCAATCATTCAATTTTTCCAAAATTCACGCACGCACTATTTGCATTCTGCGCGAAATCAAATGCGTAAAAGTCAAATGCTTTAAAAATAGTTTGAAATTAATTGAGAAAAACTTTTTTTTTTATTTCTTAATTAATCATTAGTCTACTGTCGCTATTATACTCATATTTCTTTGTTTTATGATAGCACTATTGAATGATAGAAAAATCACAGAATGAAATAGTTATTTGTTCTACGACACAATAAATATGCAGTGTATACATACTCGTGCAGTATGGTAGTGACCCTTCCCAGTATGCCGTTGTACTCCCGGGTTGAACTGTGCAACTAATTTCATCGTTGTTAATGATGTAACCCTCGTCACAACTGAAGCGGCAAGTTGATCCGTAACCAGTCGAGCAAGATCCAACCACTTTACCGTTAGATGGAGCGGCTACATTGGGGCATTGAAGTACTGCACTCAAGTGATACATGAAAACAAAGTTTTGCTTTTCATTATGATCGAGACAGAAACGAGAATGTAATTGAAATATGATTAGGTATTTCATTATGTTTCTTTTAAGCAATCATTATTAATTAATTCTGTTTAACAATTATCTCTATGGCGATAATGTCAGAACTCAGATCCGAAAAATAAACAGTCATGATTTCTGTAATTCGAATTTATTTATTTATTTAGTGGAAATCAGCCCTTTCAGATAGATCAATTTGACTGACAATAAAAATGAAATATCGTAATGTTTCAGGGTTACAGTATTCTGTGATTGTCATAGGACGACCCTTCGGTTATATTCTTTTTTGTTTGCATGTGTCTTTTTTTTTTTCATATAGACTTAAAGCACTTATTGAGTGCAGTTGCTAAGTTACCACAAAATCAAGGACCCGTTTCAGACTTATTTTTGCCTCCATTAAAACTAGTTTCGAAAGTTTCATGACCGCTTGTCCCGTTCAAACCTGCTGTTAAACTATAATGTTAAACTTGCTTCTGTTAAAGTGATTTAAAACCGTATATTGGAACTGGGTGTAGTTTATCCCTGATCTATTTCCGGTCAAACAAAGCTTTGAGACTGAACGGGTCAACATAACCCAATGTGGTGGCAGCGGTGGGATATTGATTCCTGGACAAAATGATACGGTATTTTGTCTAATATTTATAACTCCCTGGCTAGTATTTGTATCCTTACATTGACAAACAGGCACTGAGTGACTCCATGAGCCGCTGCTTCCCACCCGTTGACATTCGGATGAAGAAGAACCGACAACTTGGTAACCGGTGTTACAAGAGAATGTACAGACAGATCCACGGATAGTGCCGTCTGGGCAGGTCATTAGGAGATTTGGATCGGCGTTGAGGGCGCTACAGTAGATTACTGAATAAGAATTCATACATAATGAGCATTGTGATTAATACTTCTAAAATAAATCCTTTATCAAATTCTATACTAAAAAGTGAAGAGTCGCGATATTCATCAATCAGAAAGCAAAATAATATAATGATGTGGGACATCATGCGTCTCGTCTTGGCTCGAGGTATTCATCTGTATGCTTTATCATCATACCAACGATAAGTAATCTTCAGTATAACCCGAATGACTGTTTTCAATAACTATGTTCTTCATATGGAGACGTATATCATAAAAAATGTCTATGTGCCATGTTTGTTACGAAACAGATTTGCTCTCTTTTTTTCGTCTCGTGTCATGGTACCTGAAGAGTAACAAGACTTTCTTTCTTATTTAGGGTTAAACCTGAATACTATAGGACTATGTCTTTACTTGCGTTCTAAATCTACTTATTTTCGTGTATATGTATGTATTACAAAGACAACGCTATTTTTTAATATCATAACAATTCGAGAATGATAATTTAGACGTAGCGGGGAACAGGAACTTACCTTGAACAGTTATGGTAAACGTGCATGTTACGGCCTGATTCCCTGCGGCATCTACCGCATCGTACGATACGGAGGTTATCCCTTCTTGGAACGTGCTTCCCGGAGCCGGACCGGACGTGCGCGTTGGGGTTACGGACTGACCCGTCGTGTCGGACCCGGTCGGTACGGTCCACTGTGCGATTGCCGTGACCTCAAGGTCCGGAGCGTAAATGGTCTGTGAAGCTGGACAGCCGATGATCGTTGGAGGTGTGGTATCTGGATATGGAATGGAAGTTTGGTTTGTCATTCAGAACAGTGTATGATCATTATATATTAAAAAATGGATGATGAATTATTGCTGTGTGAAATAAAGTAATAATAATCAGAAGGGACTTCCAGTAGTGATTGATTTAATACCGGAGTCGCCTTGGATATAGTTGAGCAGATTGATATTGGTACAAATTGTAAAGTTTGATTTCTGAAAAGTTGCGTAATAAAGTAACCATTTATAAAGAATAAGCAATATTCTTAATGTTAAGTAAATCTTACGTTCCAATCTTAATGTCGAGTTTTACTAGTTGCAACCTATGAAATATTGCATATTAATCAGGCTTCCTGTCAGGGGCATGAAAAAGGGTTTAGGAAAATATAATATTTATTATCTCGCTTCCATGTAGACTTTATCTCCATTTTTCGATAAACTCTCCACCCGATCATAATAAAAAAAAAACCGTTTGCAAAGGTCCAATGTTAAACCTTTTGGACTCTCTTTAGAACATACTTTTTTATACCTATTGATATTTTTATCATAATTATCCTAGAGTGGATAAATAAGGGAAAAAACATTTATTTAATGATAAGTCAATCGTCTATGTTTCATGAACAATGCGCGACAGTTTTGATTTATTTTGATTTTTTTTTTATTTCGCACTATAACGTAAGACATTGAAAACTCGGTGATCTTCCGTTTTCTTTGCCCCTGGCACTATAATATCCATGAAATGTCTACTAAATACCGTTCGTCATAATGTTGAGCGCTAATGACCGAAACACAGCCAATGTCCTATTGTTAACCTTTAATACAACATCATTCTTATTTCCGAAGTGGGTTAATGTCCAAATATTATCGATTGGGGTCATTTTTAAGCTTATTTGAGATATTTAGGACTCAGTCGTCCGAACTTATCAAGATATCAATTTTGACAAATTGAGCCACTGTTAAATCATATTTTTATGCTATCTTAATTACAATGTAAATAGGCCCTCGAGATAAACATGGATCCGTAATTGTTTTTATATCACGTAAGTAAATTACTTATTATCAAAAGAAGAATATAAATTGTTTACAAATTCAAATGGAAATATTCC
Source organism: Temnopleurus reevesii (assembly GCA_036244855.1). Classification (NCBI taxonomy): domain Eukaryota; kingdom Metazoa; phylum Echinodermata; class Echinoidea; order Temnopleuroida; family Temnopleuridae; genus Temnopleurus; species Temnopleurus reevesii. The sequence goes on from BQKZ01000008.1 coordinate 6,552, forward strand.
CATCACTATAACTACATGTAAATAGCGCCAATAGATTTGTTAAGGGACAACATCACTCTTCTCAAGTGTGAAAAACAAGAAAGATTTTTTTAATAGAATGCAAAATAATAACATGTGACAAGATATCATAAATCTATAGCTAATGGTTTTTAAGTGTTAAAAAGAGATAAGGGACATACGCAAATATTTATTCGACAGATAATTTTAAAAAAGAGATCGCTGTTGACCAATTGATACGATATAATTTTGAAGAACGTATTTTGAACTTGATGTTTGCCTGATACCGTAATGAATATGAAATACAAGGCCGAAGACATTGGTCATGCGATTTTTCATATTTTGTTAAAATATATTCAATATTTTTGCGCAAACAACTAATACAATAGGCTCATCAAATGGTTTCTAATGACAGAATATGATAATGGAAATGCCCTTTACAATCATTTCGGCAATAATATCCAAACATATTTGTACAGGATTACAATTCAGTAGAAAGTTGTTTTCATCCTGATATTAAAAGAAAGGAATGGTACAACTATAGTCGGTAAAAGCATATTTCTTCATGAGTGTAAAATTGGATCTATATGAGTACTAAAATATGAATAGCATAGAAATTTATAAACGTGTGTTAAATGAAAATCGCAGGTGCACTAAAATATGAATATCATCAAAATATTTTGGTGGATTTCATGACGTAGTTCTGTTTTGTAATATGCGTGTCTACTAATATATTCGAAGTTATGTTGTTGCTATGCCAGGAAAGCCCCGCGCAAGCTTTCGGATTGTCAAGATCAAATTTCGTCGTAGAGGTATGTATAAAATTTGCCTCTAATTAGTAAACCCATTTATTGTTTAAACTTTTTTGGGGGGTAGGGTATCAACTTATGTACAATGAAATGACTGGAAAAGTTTCGAATCCATTTTAGGTTGGTAGGTATGATGTTATGGTGGTTTCGATTTCATTCGTCACAGTCATAGTCGACCGGAAGTACACGTCACATGTTGCGGGCAGCTGCGCATTGTTACGTCACAGCTCTAATTAATCTGTGACGCGCCCTCCCAATCTGTGACGAGCATTTTTTTTGCCCCTTTCGTTCACTGATCTGTGATGAATCCATAGGCAAGCGCGTGTCTCTTGTGTGCATGCCATTGTGACGTCAGCTGGAACTAGTCGACTAAAATCGAAACTGATTATGGTAGTGAACGAACGAGATCAGTCGACGTGTTGACATTGGTTGACTTTTACTTCCGACCAACTGTGACTGTGACGAATGAAATCGAAAACTCCATATTCTCACCTTGGCATTGGGCAGTGGTGCCAGACCATCCAGATGACGTGCAGGTTCGTTGAGAGCTTCCAGACGTCTTTGTGTAACCGGTGTGACATGAGTAGGAGCATACGCTGTTGTAGTAGATCGAATCAGTACACGATACTGCACCGTGAGAGGGACTGGTGAGGGCTGGTGAACAGGTGATTCCTGATAGACCAAATAATAATGATAAAATGCAGTTCTTATAGCGCTAATTACCTTTAATAATGGTCTCTAAGCGCTCTACAATTAATGCAGTGGCTTTTTTAATAGCAATATCAGCTTGTGGGGCACTTATGCATTTCAAGTAATCTTTTCCTACCAGATACCCATTTACCTCATCTGAGTTAAGTGCAGCACAATGTGGATAAATTTCTTGATGAAGGAAATTAACGCCATGGATGGGACCCGAACCACGGACCTCAGAATGAAAGGCGAGAGCCAGATCCATTACACCACGACGCTTCCACAAAGGATATCGGGTTTGGTTTAACTATTTCCAATAATTCCATATTTGTTCTGAATACCGTAATGATTCTAGGTACACATAATTTTGGGTCGTTTTCATATTTTACCCGGGATAAGGACCAAATAAATAATTATTTTCATAGTAGGCTACCGCATAACTGATCAGACAAAGTTACATACAGCTTGTATTACGACTCAGATCCGATTTAATTGGGTCAGCTTAAAGGCCCCTACATCTTTGCAAATTAGGCAGACGAAGGTTCACGAATTGGAAAAATACGCAAGCTTATACATGCAGTTCGGAGGCATGCCCTTTTCCATGACGACAAGACGCCAAGCCAAGTTTGAACAAGTTGTCTTCTTGCCTTCTCGTCTTAAACAAGGTGCCAAGTCGAGTTTATGCAAGTTGTCTTATCGTCCAAGAGAAGACACTTTGACGAGTTGAATAACTCGCTTTCGCGCTGCACGTGTAAATTTCTGTGTTTTTTTTTTTCAATTCGTCAGCCTTCGTCCGCCGCAATTCACATAGCTGTGAGGAGATTTAAGTCATCGATGAAGCCCCGGTCACACAGGGCCCCGGAAGCAACATGATTCAACATGACTCTTTGCTAATTCACAGTTAACTGCCTCAGAGCAATGAGTCGTGTTGAATCGTGTTGCTTCCGGGGCCCTATGTGACCGAGCGCTTTAGACTTACTTGTACATGTCGCCGTTGATCCCGACCAATAGGCTGAGTTACCAGACCGTGTACATGTCCTTGATGCTGAGCCGCCCAGTCGGTAACCCGTGTTACAAGAACTCTGGCAGATCGACCCAACTGATCTTCCATTCGAGCAACTGACTCTCCCGTTGGAAGGTGCGCTAAGGGTACTGCATCTTATGACTGTGGGGAAAAATAGGGGTGGATAACAATCTAATAAAATCAAATCAAATCAAACAATATAACATCCAGTATGCTGGAGGCTATGTGTGTCATTCTGGTTCAGCCTTCCAGGACGGTAGAACCCATTTTTTGTTTTGGTTCAATAACTGTTGATGCAGGGCTCTGGAAAATATCCCAGATGCATGAAAAGAAAAATGAAAAAAATCTACACCATCTGACCATTATTATTGTGGCATTGTTTGCGGTTTGTCGCAGAATTTTTTTTGAATAACTATAATCACTAAAATTATCACAAACCATTCAATTGATACTTATACTAATACTTGCTGCTTTTATACGAATAGAGCCAGACATGTTCATGGGCTCTCGTTGGTCTAGTGGTAAGACGCCTGACTAGTCATTAGAAGATCTTAGATTCGATTCTTGCTCGAGAATGCTGGGATATTTTTTCACAACATCTCGGAAATGCACTACCAATCGGTGGTTATTCAATTTGTGATAAGGCAAGAATCATTTCAATTTTTATCTATCCTACAAGAAAACATTTATTGTTAAATGAAATGTGTTATCATAATTCATTAGATGGAATCAGTGCAGTAAAAAAAGGCTGCATCATGATAAAACTGTATAATTATTTTTAGACGACATACCAACTACTGTAAAACTGAAGGAACATGTCCTGGAGTTTCCTGCTGCATCTGTCGCCCTATACGTTATTGTGTGGGAGCCTTCATTGAAGTACGAGCCCGGTGCCGCTCCAGCTGTCCGACTGAAGAATTGTGATGGTGATAGTGATAATTGCGTTGGTGATGATGATGGTGGTTATGATGATGATGATGAGGATGAGGATGGCGATGGTGGTAGTGACAGTGATGATAATGATGGTGTTGATGATGATGATGGTGGTGGTGTTGATCGTGGTGCATGGTGGTGGTTATGGTGATGATAGTGTTGAGGAGGATGATGATGATGATGATGATGATGATGATGATGGTAATGATGATGATGTTGATGGTGATGATGATGAGGATGTTGATGATAATTATGTTGATGGTGATGATGATGATGATGATGATGATGATGGTAATTATGGTGATAATGGTGCTGGTGATGGTGATGATGATGATGATGAAGGTAATGATAATTATGATGATCATGATCATGATTAGGATGATGAAGATGAGGATGATGGTGGCGGTTGTGGCAGTGGTTATGATGAGGGTAATGATAATTATGAGGATCATGATCATGATTAGGATGATGAAGATGAGGATGATGGTGGCGGTTGTGGCAGTGGTTATGATGAGGGTAATGATAATTATGAGGATCATGATCATGATTAGGATGATGAAGATGAGGATGATGGTGGCGGTTGTGGCAGTGGTTATGATGAGGGTGGTGATTTTGATGATGATTGATTGATTGATTTTAATACCATTTCGATAACATGCAACAAAACAAAAAATAAATGCGAACAATTTCAAGTATAAAAATTGAACAAAATTACCAAGGAAATTCGCATACAAAATATTTACAAGATAGTCGCATGATGATGGTGATGGTGGTGGTGGTGGTGGTGGTGATCGTGGTGATGATGTTGTTGATGATGATGATGATGAAGATGGCGGTGATGCTAATAGGGTTGATGATAATGATTGTGGTGGTTGTAATGGAGTTACGTGAGGATGGTAGTGATGAAAGTATCGACGATGATGATGATGACGAGATGATGATGGTGGCGATTGTGAAGAAGGAAATGATGAGGACAATTGTGATTATTTTGTAGAATGTCAGTCCTGACTATGCAGAACCGTTTAACTAATATTGATTTCAAATATGATACCCACTGCCATTGCATAACATTGCATAGCATTTTATGAAACGTCACTTTTTGAAGAAGCAAAGTAAAAAGCCAACGATATGACTATGAAATGTGCCTACAGTATTTCCTTATGATTACTATTGTATTACTAATCCCCAACCAACACCACTTCCTCTGTTCCTCCCTCCTCCTCCTCCTCCTCCTCCACCCCTCCTTCTCCTCCTCTTCTCCAGTTTCTACTTTTTTTCTTAAATTGTAGCTTAACCTCATTCTTTGGGTCACATGGACACTTGAAAGACTAGTGCTTGTTGTTTAGGAGTGTGATAATAGATGAATAGAACACGATATGATTAATTTCCATAAAAACAAGTCGAACGCCAATTCAATGGTCCTTTGTAATGCTATTCAAATGGGATCCGGATTTTTATTGTTGTGTCCGCACAGTTCACTTCATGGCTTTCGGACCTATTGTCCATGTCCCACTATATTTTGCAGAATTTTTTTTTATATCGTGTTATAAATACATTAATGTATAAATGGACGAATGCAAAGATAATTAATTATCTTATTTTAATTATTAGTTAGTTCTTACGTAACAGTACACGATGACCCTGAATCTGAACAGGTTGGCGCTGTCCAGGTCACCCTAGCTGTAGATGTGACTGTGTACTGGTTCCCCATGTTGCTAGGACAGTTATGGAGTGTCGGAGGTGTCGTATCTACAACAGAATAGATGAATTAAGTGAATCAGGGGGTGTTGTTCGAACGTTGCAATTGATCGTAAGTTGCAGTTGGTTGGAGCATGCCGATCAAAATCATTATTTCATGAGCGTCTTGTTAAATGCGCGTACCATGTGCGAATGAAAATGAGCGTTACAATTTGCAACTCTGCAGTTGATTTGCAGTTAACACGATATAAACTATCTTAGAAAAAATAAGTCGAATGCAAAATTAAATGGTCCTTTGTAATGCTATTCAAATCGCAACCGGCTTGCGATTGGTGTGTCCGCACAGTTGAATACACGACGTACGGTTCTATTGTCTGTGGCCCACTTAACTTTCCGGAAATAATTTATATTGTGTTAGTTGATTTTGAACAACACCCCCTTAGTGTAAAGCATTTCTTTGGTATCCTTTCCTTCAAGTGTAGGACTTGGATACTTTGGGTTATCCATATGAAAAAAAAATAAAGATTTCTCTCACATTCTGTGCCACGCAAAGGATTGTCGACCACTAAAGCACGACTCACACCTATGGGTTTAAGCCTGCCTCGGCCCACCGTTTTCTTTAATGAAAACGCTATCTTGACACACAGGCGCAGGTCACGATGGACTGACGTTCGGGGTACGCTCCTTGAGCGCAAACCGAACGTCAGTCTACGGTCTGATCAGCGTATACCGTGCGATAGGGGAGCGTTTTCCATTAAAAAAAAGACTCTGGGCCGACCGAGGCTAAAAACGCAAAGGTGTGAGTCGGCCTCAAGGATTTGGAGTAAAAATGCATATGCAAATATCATTGTTCATGATCATCTTGATAGAATAAGAGGAAAACCAGATTTAAATGAATCTAAAAATAAATAAGATGCTATTTGATTCTTCACTGATTTAAGAATCCTATATCTTTCTTTGATCTCTCATTTTTAACCATATAAGCGTTCGGAAAATTTTGAATTTTGCATTTTTATTTAATTTAAAGGCACTGTACAACATTGATTTTGTTTACAAATTCTCAACTAACAGATTCTAAATCCTACTTAAATTATTGATGGTGTACATAAACAAGGCTTTGAAAATATTAGGCTTCGAAATCAACGTAATTTGCTTCAAAAAGCTCAAATCTAAGATGAAATCTACATAGGCAAACTGAGCAAGAATAAAGCGACAGTGGTGCACTTTATTCCATTTTCATAGATATCTTGATAGTGTCCGTATAACTTCCTCCTTTTTTAAATGCTGTGTTATTACATACGTCAGTCTGAATGTAAAAGCATGGGTCAAACATTTTGATTTGATATCTTTTAAAATAACAAAATGTATTGAATTCATTTTCACTTCATTTACATGAAATTAAAACGGATTAACAAGTCCCTATTCAAATTACATGAAGAAGCAACTTCGCATCAGGTAGGCCTTAGTCACAGAGTATACCCGATTGAACGCGACTCTTTGTATACAGTTAACAGTCGAGGCCTCTATGCGTGCATCTCAGCTCGCCCCTGACGACTCCCTGCCCCTGAGCATAGAGTCGTGTTGAATCGCGTTCAGTCGGGGCCGCTATGTGTTTATCTCAGGTTCTCCCTGAACAGAGAGTCGTGTTGAATCGCGTTCAGTCGGGGCCTCTTTGGGTTTATCTCAGGACCGGTTATGAAAACTTACCCGGCGGAGGCGCGGGCGGCGGAGAACGTCTGCGGCGACGCCATGCGTCTAGGTAAAGAATACAAAATGGAGAGAAAGAAAAAAAAAAGCGTTTTCCGGCGTGTATTCATTCGAATTTTAATATCTTCACCATAAATTAAATAAGATTCCAAACACATATAAACCTCAGAGTCTGAAACACTGTTGACAACAACACGATTCGACCAAAATGTTCGTTCCATTAAAATTGAATTTTAAATCTTTTATATTGAAAAATTAAATCATATTTGGATTGGTACCGACCTTCGTTTTTAGAATGACTTTTATATCCCAGAAATTTAAAGAGTGATGTATTTACATATTGATCATTTTGACAGACGTACGTAGGGCATAAAATCCTAGGGGTCGTGATGCCCCCCCCCCCCCAGTCTTT
>BQKZ01000008.1:20680-31560 GCA_036244855.1 Temnopleurus reevesii
TTGTAATCAACAACTTAGCGATCATATTGCTTTTCTCGCTTACCAAATTGACGGAATATGTACGAATTTTCGTCAATCATAACTTTGAATTCGTCCGCTTGTAAACATTGCGGCAATTGCGATGTTTCAATTTCGTCAATGAGCATGCATGTTCAAAGTATTTGCGATCATGTTATAGGAAAATTATGTTAGATATCTATAATTAGCGTTTAAGAAATTGGTAGTAAAATGATACTATTGATAGTGAAGCCGTAACAGCCGGGGTAATTGTAATTCGTGCTAATTTTTTTCTTCACTAGGTGCCCCAGATAAAATTCCGTGCTAATATTGGAATGGAATTCATGATCTGGTGAATGGATAACAACAAAAATAGGCAAATTTCATTTAAATTGAAACAAATAAGAAAAAATAAGAAAAATAGAAAGATACAAAAAAAAAAAATCCAGAAAAGATAAGAGAAAGAAGAATAAAAAAGGAAATAGGAAACGAAAATCATCCAGAAAAGATAAGAGAAAGAAGAATAAAAAAAGAAAAGGAAAAGAAAATGATAAAAAAAAGGCTTTGGGTGCGCTAGCTCCCTCCGAGTCAGAGCTAAGGGGCGCCAAAGGAGTTGGTGACATTTTTGGTTTGTTGCTTGTCAGTTCTGTTGGCCAGAAGGGGCGTTTATGAGGTGACGACCTTTATTTCTGGCCTTGCATTTTTTGCCCTTTTTTTGCTTGTCAGCCCGGGTCAGCCCCCTTCCTTTCGAGAAGTACAGACAGTTGAGCACCCCCCCCCCCCTCTTTTTTTTTCTCCGAGTCTAAAATTCCCGGGTGCGCTAATGAATATTCTAACATCGTCGTGATTGGAAAAGAAGAAATATGTACTGTTATGATTGAAAATTCCCTACATTTTCCACGAATACACCTTTCCTCACATGGCCCTGACTCTATTTTTGCCCCATGAAAATAACTTTATCTATTATTTACAATAAAAATACAATATGATTTTATCAAGAACTTAAATCGTTTTTATGACAAAATTAGCTGACCTTTGCACACTGGCAACCACACAAGAGCCAATAAATTCTTGAAAATCAGTATGGTATGAATATCTATCATGGCCATGATAATATAGGTTTGCCCGGTCAACTTCAAACTAACTCTGACCAAATAAGTAAACATTTCATTCAAATTAGACGATATCTTGCGTGTCGTGCATATCGCTTTTTTAATTTGACAGAAATAGCAAGCAATTTCGTCTTTGAACTATCAAAAGCGTTAATGGCTAAGGTAATTCGTTTTTTGAGCGATCGAGTGTGTTTATGAAAAGACGTTTTCGTTTATGTAGTATGCAATTCAAAATTTCATCTATCAACTTAAGAGTCGACAGTTCGTGGACGCTCGTCCAGCATGATGGATATTCATACCATACTGATTTTCAAGAATTTATTGGCTCTTGTATGGTTGCCAGTGTGCAAAGGTCAGCTAATTTTGTCATAAAAACGGTTTAAGTTCTTTAAAAAAAATCATATTTTTCATTGTAAATAATTGATAAAGTTATTTTCATGGGGCAAAAATAGATTCAGGGCCCATGTGAGGTACTGTCATCCGGGGAAATTATTGGGGGATAGGTGGAAAGATGTATTCGTGGAAAAATGTAGGGAATTTTCAATCATAACAGTACATATTTCTTCTTTTCCAATCACGACGATGTTAGAATATGCATTAGCGCACCCGGGAATTTTAGACTCGGAGAAAAAAAAAAAGAGGGGGGGAGGGGAGGGAGTGCTCAACTGTTTACCCAATCTATAATTTTCGAAAGGAAGGGGGCTGACCCGGGCTGACAAGCAAAAAAAAGCAAAAAATGCAAGGCCAAAAATAAAGGTCGTCACCAGGTCACCTCATAAACGCCTCTTCTGACGAACAGAACTGATAAGCAACAAACAAAAAATGTCACCAACTCCTTTAGCGCCCCTTAGCTCTGACTCGGAGGGAGCCAGCGCACCCAATGCCCCCCCCCCCCCCACGGTGCACACATGATATGTATCATTAGCAACATTTTATCGAAATGGGCCGAAACATAAATTATTGAGCCCCACTCTCCCCCAAAGGAAAATGCATTTTCTCCCTTTCTTTTCAATTTTGTTTATTTTGTTCAGTCTTTTTCGATTTTTAACAATTATTTTTTTCATCCGTTCAAGCCTTTCTCTCCTTGTTTTTTTTTTTTTTTTTTTATTTATTTTTGCTTATTGTCCCTAACTTTTAATTTTCTTTAAATTACTCCTGCATGTCTCGCAAGAATATAGCGGCGGGGTGGGGAAGCAACAAAAGGGGTTCACTTCGTTCAAGTATAAGCAGCACTTACACCCTGAACAAAATTAGTGTTGCACCCGTTCTTTTAATTTTAGTCTTTGATTGGATTTTTCAAATGCTTTTTTTTTATCTTTTTCTTTTCTTTTTTTATGTTTTTATTTTCCTCTTCCTTTTCATTCTTTTCTGTATATTTTTCTTTTCCTCTTTCCTTTTTTTATTTTTCTTTCTCTTGTCTTTTCTGTATCTTTAACAAAAAATTGATCTTTTTATTTTTCTTATTTTTCTTATTTTTTTTCTTCAATATCAATGAAATTTGTTTATTTGTGTTATTATTTGAACATCCATTCCCCGGATCATAAATTCTAGACCAATATTAGCACGGAATTTTAACTTGGGCACCTGGTGAAGAAACAATTTAGCAAAAATTACAATTACCCCGGCTGTTACGGCTGCACTATCAATTTTTAACGCTCATTATAGATATATAATATATAAATATATACATAATTTTCCTAACATGATCGCAAATACTTTGAACATGCATGCTCATTGACGAAATTGAAACCTCGCAATTACCGCAATATTTACAAGCGGACGAATTCAAAGTTGTGATTGACGAAATTTCGTACATGTTCCGTCAATTTGGTAAGCGAGAAAAGCAATATGATCGCTAAGTTGTTGATTACAAGTGACCGAAGACGAATTTGTATTCTGATTTGTACTCGCGATCGCGATCCAGACAAAATTGAATTTCCGAAACGTCAAATCCTTCGTAGATAGTTTGAAGTTGACCGGGCAAACCTATAATTACAAAATTAGATCATGCCTGTACTTGGAACGTGTTATTCTAATTTGAAATAAATTCTTCAAAACTAGGTGGCTCGAAAACAAATTCAAAATCTGGACGAGCGTCCACGAACTGTCGACTTTTAAGTTGATAGATGAAATTTTGAATTGCATACTACATAAACGAAAACGTCTTTTCATAAACACACTCGATCGCTCAAAAACGAATTACCTTAGACATTAACGATTTCGATCGTTCAAAGACGAAATTGCTTGCTATTTCTGTCAAATTAAAAAAAGATATCGTCTAATTTGAATGAAATGTTTACTTGTTTGGTCAGAGTTAGTTTGAAGTTGACCGGGCAAACCTATATTACCCTGTAAATTAAACCAATCAAAAGAGGGGGAAAAAGTACACATGTAAAGTAGACCAACTGACAAACACAGTGGCAATCAATTAAATGAATTATAATACAAATATGGTGTGCAACCCCACTGACCGACCCACAACTGCAGTTTACCCTGTAATGTGCACAAACTGGCAATACCTTTGCTCCCATATTAAAGGAGAACAATGATTAAACTGTTTTTTTTTCTTACGATGGGATTACCTGGTAACAGTGTAAACAGTTCGTTTATCTATGGTAACAGGTATCGGGATTTTTCTTAATTATTGCATATCAATCCTTTAATCAGTTAATCAAATTGTTAAGAGTCCTAAAATAGGCTTGGTTTGGTACCACTACAATTCGCAAACTCAGAAATGAATTTTCCCTCTACAGACCCAAGTGAATATACAAATGAAGAATGATTGCCTTTTTATTACACCAAAGTGCACTGGGTTCAGTAAATAAGATGAACATTTTGAAGTGCTACTCTTTCAGAGGGGGCCTATCAGACATAAAAAGAAAGAGAAAGATAGAAGACGTGAATAAGAGGAAGTGGATTTCCTTCCAAAATTAAAGGTGAGGACAATGATTATAATGGTGATAGAACTATACTGAAAATTATGGTGGTGAAATAATAGTAATCAAACATAATCAAAGCGTTTACAAAAGGGTACCTGGATTGTAGTCAGGGGGTTACGGAAGGGGCGGTCGCCCGCGTAAAAATGTGAAAACGTAAACATTAAAAAAAACGGACTTAGCAAATGGAGGGACGAAAAAGTGTACCCCCAGAACATAGCGAACGCTAAAGACTGGTTTAAATGTGTCTGACCCTTTTTTAACTATAAAACTAAGAATATTTGAAAGTATAATATAAGAAGGATGGCGGGAACACAAAACGAGGCGATTAAACGAAAAGCATGCCATAATTGTGATATGATATTTTGATATTTTTTTGTTGGGCCTCCAAGGGGGAAAGTATTTCAATCACTACATACACCTAGAATAAATGAATAAATAAATTAATGACACTACTTCACCAAAAAATTTCAAATGGTTCGACTGCCTTGACTAGATCTAGATTCTAGATCAGACTATTTTTTCATTTTGGGGTGGGGGATTTTTATTGGAACTTTCTGTATAGGAACGTAATATGCCTAAATGAATATCATATGTGCTCTATTTTCTTTCTAGAAACATGTATTTTATAAAACATCAATACAATTTTGTTGCATTTTATCCTTTAAAGTTATTTTATTTTGTTCGTTGTACTTGCATTAATTATTCTAAGAAATGCAAGTTGCGTGAATGAATTGTTATCATATTAAGGTTGATGCTGTAATCAAGGTATTATCCGCTAATTCAATATCAATATATTAATTCAGGTATTATCCGCTCTTCAAATAAAAACTTGCAAGTCGAATAGTCATACTGATCCCGAACAACATTCCATTTTAAACAGAAAAATGAAAGTTCATTTCAATTTTTTATATCAAAAATAGAAAATCGAGATCATATTCAATATAATTGTTTCAGTTTGAAATTTTGAAATTGAAATTGATTTATTAAATTTCATTGACATTGACATCAAAAATCAAAATTAGATATTGAATTAGAGAATAAAATAATTTGGCCCTTCTTCCGATTGACTTGTAGACCTTTTCCAGTCAGGTATTCAATTATTTTTTTGTTTATTTTTTTGCAGACACGGCAGCCCCTGCATTCTCACATTGCCCCGGAGATCTCGGGACGTACACCACGACTACACCTAGCACCTCTGAACCAACCTGGGACGAACCAACGGCTTATGATAGCTTCCAAGGGGGAAGTGTTAGTGTTCAGTAAGCTCTCTAAATACTAATCTATACCTTAAAAAATAAATTCAATAAGGATAAAAAAATATCGTATCAATTGGCATAAAAGAAATCACTAATCGTTTGCATATAGGCCCGTTTTTTTTCATAAATTGATGAAACACCATTGCCGTTTTCCCCCAGTCTTATAACCTTGCAATACGTGATTATAGCCGTACAACATTATACTATTGATCTGACGGAATTTCGAGACCGCCTTTGCGTGTTTTACCATGCGTTGGCCGAGCAGGATTTTTTTTAAATAATGAAAGAGCCTTGATGCGCGAATACGCAGGTCTTGTATACGGTGACCAACGTTCAAGGATCCTTGCGCGAAAGCTGAGCGTCGGTCAGCCGTTAGCCCAACGTTTGGTCAACGTATACTGTGCATCCAGGCAGCGCTTTTTAATGAAAAGAAATACACGGCTGACGTAGGCTATAACGCATAAGTATATGTCGGCCTTTAATTATTTTTTTTATTATACAGTTTTTAAACTTGGTAACGTCTCGCGTGTTTGTTCTTCCTATCAGGCGCCATGGACCCGCTCCAGGTTCAACATTCAGCGAGGGACACCATTACATAACATACTCTACTCGGGATAATGCTGGAAACCAGGCCAACTGTTATGTTCAGTTCGAAGTAGTTGGTATGGTTATCTATTTCATTTATTTTTTTAATTTAAGTAGGGTAACTCCATCTGTATAGTCTTAATACTAGTTTTACATGGAGACCCTTTTACAACATTTTGAAATGACGGTTATTACTTGGAAATATTTTGTAAATATTCTATTGAATGGTAAAGGATTTAAAAAATATTCATACTGCAAATTACATAAAATATTAATAAAGGCGCCTAGAACTGTCAGTACAAAGCGCCATATAACTTGGGTATTACTTGGGTGTAGAGACGGTAAGCAAAGCTTGTACGTCTATCATAAATATCACTCATCTCTGGTAGGGTGAACACTTAAAAGGATGGTTTGCCCAGAATTTTTCCAGGGCAGTTTTAAACTGAATCACTGAACTAGCTTGGACTATTTCATCTGGTAGTGCATTCCAGTTTTTAATGCTCCTAATCGAGAAAGACATGAGCCTAAGCTGGGTACGACACCTCTGTTTGTAAATCCTCAAACTATGACCTCTTGTTGATGATTCTTCAGCAAGCTTAAAGAATTGGGATGCATCAATATTATCAAATCCTTTTAGAATTTTGAAGATCTGAATTAAGTCAGCCCTCTGCCTTCTATATGCTAGTGTAGGTAGCTGCAGAACTCGAAGCCTTTCAGAGTATTCTAGATGTCTGGTTTCCGCAACGAGCCTGGTGGCATGCTGTTGAACCTTTTCCAACAGATCCTCATCCTTTTTATACATTGGATGCCATACCTGGTTACAATACTCTAAAGTTGGGCGGATGATAGATTTGTAAGTTCGTAGGAAACCTTTCCTACGGAAACCTCTAAAGGATCTCTTGATCATTCCAAGTTTGATGTTGGCTCTTTTTGCAGCATTAGCAGCATGGGTGCTAAAAGTTAGGTTCTGCTGAAACACGACTCCAAGATCTTTTTCCTCACTTACTGACTCAATTGGAAGCTTTCCGTCTTCACCTTTCATCAAATACTTGTGTCTTGGATTCCTCTTTCCATAGTTCATAGTTTCACATTTGGACTTGTTGAAGGGTAGTTGCCACACCTCAGACCATTTTGTAGCAGCATCAAGATCAGCCTGCAGTTGCTCCGAGTCTTGGTCGGTACGAATAGTCCCGAACAGTTTAGTGTCGTCGGCGAATAACTTCATTGCTGACTGCACTGACGGAAGAAGATCATTTATAAAGAGAATGAATAAAGAAGGGCCGAGGATACTCCCTTGGGGGATTCCACTGGTAACCTGAGCACTGCTAGAAAGTGCATCGTTGACCTTATAAATGTTATAATCATTAGTATTGCTATTTCATTATTTCATTTCATTTCATTTCATTTCATTTCATTTCATTTTATTTCTATCAAAATCACATTAAAAAAACAATTTACAATTTACATATAAAATATAAAATAACTCGATAGTGGAGACAACAGGGAAGGCAATAAAGCCTTAAATTTAAGTTACCACCATAAAATGAATTAAATAATGCTACATGTACAAGTATGATATAGATATATGAAAGCACAATAAATGATAAAATCAAGTTTACAAGGAATCATATTAATTAAAGTGTGAAATTTAACAAAGTATATATAAAAATCGAATAAAACAATGACAAACCCGCACAAAAAACAGGGTGTAATACCGATTTGATTAAGGTTTAATATTGTTCTGGTAAGAAAGACTTGTATTTACGCTTCAAAGAATTAAGAGTTAAACTCGACTTAATATCAACTTCTAGATTATTCAAAATTTTTGATCCCCGGTAAAATGTACTAAGGAGACCAATATTTGTTCTACTAAAGGGCAGATGGAAATTTGACGCGTTACGTGTGTTGTACGAATGGAATTGGTTATTTAAATTGAATTGATTTGCAATCGTAATTGGAATACAGTTTGCATGACACAAATACATGAATATAACTATATTATATTTGTTCAAATCAAAAACATTTAGGAGGCGCAATTCAGCAAAAATTGGAGCAGTGTTGGCAAGATAATGAGCATGATAAATTATTCTTACAGCTCTTTTTTGGAGTTTAAATAAACGTTGCATAGAGTAATTTGTTGAATTTGCCCAAACAATGTTGCAGTAAAACAAATGGGGGGTAATTATGGAATTATATATCATGCGTAAAACATTGCTTGAAAAATATTTTAATTGGTAAAGTACCCCAATACATTTGGAAATTTTGTTGCATATGTTGTTTATATGTTTGTGCCACAGCAATCTAGAGTCAATTTCAATTCCAAGAAACTTCACAGAGTCAACAAAGTCAATTTTCTCATTATTAATGAATATTGATAAGTTATTAGTTTCAATTTTTTTGTTTGTAAATAGCATACAATGGGGTTTTTTTACGTTCAAAATTAAATTGTTAGCATGCAACCAGACATTACATTTTTTAATTTCAGAGTTAAATTCGGCTACTAAGTAATTTAGGTTTTCACTTGACATAAACATGCTTGTATCGTCTGCAAATAATATTAATTTCAGTTTCATTGATGTAAAACATAAATCATTGACGTAGATTAAAAATAACAATGGGCCGAGGATAGAGCCCTGCGGAACTCCACAACCCAAGCTGCCAAGTACAGAACCAGTGTTATTAACTACGACATACTGTCTGCGATCCAATAGATAGCTGGTAAACAATTGCTTTGTAACACCTCTTACACCATACTTTCCTAATTTATCTATCAATATAGAATGATCTAAAGTATCAAATGCCTTACTGAGATCTATAAATAAACCAAGTAAATATTTGTTAGAGTTAAATGCATTGGAGACTTTAGAAATCAAGTCAATAGCAGCATGGGATGTGGAGTGTTTTGGTCGAAACCCATATTGGCAATTTGACAGTATATGATGTTTTGTTAAAAGTTTTGATAATCTATTATATATGCATTTCTCAAGTATTTTAGAAAACAGAGGCAACACTGATATTGGTCTATAGTTGTTTACTTCACTACGACAGCCACTTTTAAAAACTGGTATAACTCTGGCAATCTTTAGTTTAGAAGGAAATTTGCCTATTGTAAAAACAGAATTAAATATATCAGAAAGTGGATAACATAATATGTGGATTACTTGCTTGACTACTTTCATGCTAATCTCATCATAGCCAGGGCTTGACTCAGTATCTAAAGATTTGACAACTTCAATAATTTCTCCAGGTGTTACCGGATTAAAAAATAATGTTTCAGAGTTTGGCCTTAGATACTGTAAATAACTTTTATCTGAAACATTATTTTGAAATCTACTTTTCAATGTCAAACCAATACTTCTAAAATGTTCATTAAGTGTTTGTGATATTTCAAGTTTGTCACAAATCACATTGTCATTAGTTCTAATACTTTCAATTTTTGTGTTTTTCTTTTTTTTGCCAAGAGCTGTGTTGATAACGTTCCAGGTTTTTGTTAGATTAGACTTGCATTTAGAAAAAAGGTTCATGAAATAATAATTTTTTGTACGCTTAATCTCATTATTGACTTTGTTACGAAAGTTTACGCAAGTGTCCATTGAACCACGGCTTATCATTTTTTCTTTTTGAGTGACTCTGTACTTTAGGAAAATGAAGATCATAAAGATTCAGAAACTGAAATAAAAAGTTGTTATAATTCATATCTACGTTGTCAGTATTAACATGCCAATTAACATCGGCTAAATCTAATGCAAAACTATGGATGTTGTTAACATTGATAATGCGTCTTTCATAAAGTCTATCTTGTGATTCAAAAGAAGTATTACTTATACAATAAATTGGAAAATGATCTGACACATCTACTAAAAAGACTCCTGACGATAAAGAACCAGAATCATTCGTGAAAACGTAATCAATGAGAGTGGCAGAGTGATCACTGACGACACGAGTAGGAAGTTGTACAGATGGATACATAGATTTGGTCATAAATACATCAAGAAATTCAGTGACATGATAACTATTAACTGAATTCAGTAAATTAACATTGAAATCTCCAATAAAATATAAAAGTTTGTTCTCTTGTTTCAGTGTAATTAGTAGAGCATTGAGAGTTTCAACAAAAGATTCGTAGTTAGAATTAGGTGGCCTATACGTAACAGCAAAAATAATGTTTTTAGGCTTCAGCTTAATTTCAAGAACAATACATTCAATATAATCACGATAAATATCTAGTTCCTCTCGATGTTGAAGAGTTATTTTATTTATTATGTTTATTATAATTATTATTATATCATTATTATCATTTTTAATAATCTGCGGATTGATAGTTCAACCAAGTTGGTCCATAATTTGTCATATTCAAGTGCGTTTATTTCGGTGGGATAAAATCAACCAGCTGTTCAATTTTCACCTGAAAGTTTTTCCCAGACTTTGAATATTTTCGTTTCAATTTTATTTTGAAGTTGTGAGATGTAGCGCGCTTCAACACCCGAGCAACGGTTACGTGATCTGCTCTGAAGGGGTAGCAGTGGGCTCCGTCTGCGGGTATAACTGTATCGATGGATACTCGGCTGTCGATGAGGTGCGTCGAGAATGCAAAAGCAATGGACAGTGGGATGGGCAGGAAACTACATGCGAAGGTATCCCTATGATTTAAGTGTATTCCATTACGAATTGAATGTTCAATAAGTAGAGTCACCACTGGCAATTTTTTTTTTAGATATTTAGATATTTCATGTTATTTTTGTGAACGTTTGCTGACGTCTAAGATCAGGCGGATCCCCCAGAAACGATGAGGAATGGCAGCCGAATGTTTCAGAAACATGCGGAAGTTCGCCTTAGCGATAAATAACGATGAATTAAAACGCTGCCTTTGAAAAAAAAGACGCCGGTTAAAATGCTTTACAAATTTGGGATAATCTAACGAAAAAAAGCAGTAACGACAATGATTCTGAACGTTACTAACGAAACGACGCAGAGATTCAAAAAAAAAAAAA
>BQKZ01000008.1:35931-48123 GCA_036244855.1 Temnopleurus reevesii
CAGAGGGTCTACGGCTCATCCTGCTACTTTACGTGTGATGCAGGCTATACCATTGATAACAACGTCTTGAGATGTGATGCACAACCCGGAAGTGACGAGGCATCGTGGATTGGAACGCCGCCTACATGTACAGGTGAGGATTCGCATCGTGTTCAGAGTCTGCAGTCTCAGGCTACATGATCAAATCTAGATCGGGAGACATTGATACATGGAGGTAGTTTCTGACTGCACACTCGTTGGTACCGCCGAAAATGATTAATATGAATAATGAGATGAGTGGGAACTACATACAATCAAACATCCCTATCCCAAATTTGTTTTCAAGATTTTGTTGATGATTATTTTGTTGTCTATCTTACAAAAGTATCTGAAGATTGATCAAACTCATTAAGAAAGTATTAATTACTGATCTAAGTTTGTGCCTGTTCATCCCCGGTGTACCTGCTTCGTTGTACCGTACCGTAGTAATTTGGGCCGACCTTGGACGCTGAAATTACTTTGGAGAGCAAAGTGTCTTAGAAAAACATATTTTTAAGTTAAGGAACCCTGACACAAAGCAATAAACCTGTTCCATATTTCTACAACCAAAACGTCAAAACAATGTTGATTTATGGTAAGCATATGAACCCCTTTCCCATTAATACACCCATACTTGAATCACATATAACCTTACACTTCAATGAATTAAAAACATTATGAAATATTTATTGGCGGATCTGTTTCATCACGACAGAAAATCCATGGTATCGCGGATTTTACCGTGATTATTACCTTTTTTTCGTTCAAAAAGCTCCAATGTATGAAACATGACTGATACGTTGACTCCATGACTAAATCTTACCACGTAAAAGGAGTTCGTTTGGCAATACATTGGGAATACGTTCACTTGAATCACTGAGTAGAATAATAAAGTCATATCGAATTCAAAATCTTTGGCGTTCTTGAATTATTGCTTTGTTAAAAAAGATTATTTTCAAGTTGATTTAACTCATGTTCATTTTGCTGTGTTTTTGCACAGTTGTTACTGCAGAAGGAAGCATATTTAAAAAAAAATATATAGCCATTGTGTTTTAAAGAATTATTATAATGAATGAATGAATTTCAAATTATACTCTCAGTCGAAACCTGTGCAGTTCCATCTTTGGATCAGGGGATGTATATAGATATGAACTCGACCTGCGCTGATCAGAATGAGCTTGAACTCGGAGAAGAGTGTGACTTCGAATGTGAGATCGGTTACAACTTGTTTGGTTCAGAGACACTCACGTGTGGTATCGATGGAGAGTGGCAGCAACAAGCACCAGTTTGTGAAAGTAATTATGAATCGATTATTTGCACTCCAAATTTTTCCTTGAATGTTTTGAGCATTTCCCTTCACTTCTTAATAACATTTTGCAGTCCCGTCACTGGGATTGTTGTGATGTGCAATATTTGATCGATTGGATAATTATCTTTGACCGTCGATTGCTTAAAAAATAAAAATGGTTCACTTTTCAAATGATTCTTTTTTGGCTTGAAGTAGATTTTCTTTATATTGGAATATGACCTCCTCCGGGAAAGTGCCCCCCCCCCCCCCCCGTTACAAGTTTGTTTGATAAACACACAAAAACGTCAGATGAGTTTGATGGTCTTATTATATGTCAAAAGTATACATATACATGTAAAGCACTTTATAAACCCTACGATTATCATTTGCAATGTTGATGATGATTTTCAAAATCGCAATTAAACATAACAGGATAACCCTGTCTAGAAATACATTTTGGATATCATAAAATTATGATAGCTAACGATCTGATAATATTGCTAATGTTTTTATATATTGCTACAGGAAAAAAACACTTTGGAAGAATTACATTGATTTAAGAATCACATTGAATTACATTGATTTATTCAATGAACCAGCTTGTGCTTCTTGTGTCCGCCCTATCAATACACGGCGTACACACAAAAAACAGGAACTCACATATTTGAGTAATGTGACACTATAATGACACACAGTTGAGTATTTTCATTGATATACTCACCAGTGTGTCATTATAGTGTCATTTTTTGCGACTTTACTCAGATCCATGAGTTCTAGTTTTGTGTGTGTATGGATCTAATGATCTATAACCTAATAACCCATTTTTTTTATTTTTCGTTAATAATTCATATCCTGTTTGATTTACATAAAGACGTGAGTGGGATTCACATATGTATAATTGTATTCCTCTTTATATGAACAAGAAATTGACATCTTATGTCAATGAAGTTAAATTTCCAAACCAACAAAACTCTTCCACTTACTTCCATCTATTTTTCATTTATTCGTTGTATCATTCATTTTCATCAGTCGTGACATGCATCAGTAGTGACATCCCTGCACCTCTCAACGGTATCAAGAGTGGATGTCCGAGGGAATTTGAGAGTTATGGAACGATCTGCACGTTTACGTGTAACGTTGGTTATCTGCCTTCTCAGTCTGTATATCGCACCTGTCTCGATAGTGGGGAAGGAGAGGGCGTTTGGAGCGGTGGACCAGTGTCATGTACAGGTAAAGATGTGGACAAAAACGTTTTGATTAAAACTAAGAGACGATTTAATGTCGTAATATTTGGGATTAACAATTGTTTGATTAAATCCTGCCCTAGTAAGAACTATGATCATTATATTAATACATGCAAGTGTTTTAATAACATTAAAAGCAAAAAAAACCTTTATAGCTATCATCGCCCATTTAATGCAGAGCTACTGCAACGTTATTTATGACCAGGCGCTTATTTGTTGTCCAAATCTTTTTAGACTCTTTTTGTTATTGTTTTGTTATGTTCATCCGATTTTCTGCTCCTGATTAACGAATATTATTTTTCGGTGGACCCGTCCTTTGAGACTCGTTATTTTTATGTCGAATGCATTTAAGATAATTCTATAAAATGTCACAGCTTCCATCTTAACTTTAAAACTGTGTTTCCGTATTTGTGTAATGTCACCGTTAAAAAAAGAATTGTATATATATATATATATATATATCATTGCCCTTACACAATTTTATTTTCGATTCAAACTATTTCAAAGGACAATGGATATTTCTTATATCACGTTATTATTCACAGCTGGAGTTTGAATAAATGTTTACATTTTTTTTCAATTTTAAATAGATGTTAAAAACATGGTTAAACAGACTCTAAAACCCTACCTTTTTAGCATCGCATATAATTGATTACGTCCCGTATTTTTTTCTTTGCACTTCTCTCTTCTCTGCTATGTCTCGTGTATAATTATTCTACTTCTTCACATTTTTTCTAGATTTGCGACTTGAGCATATTTTAGAAAAGATGAATTTAGCGCCACATAATATGTAATACTATTATTTTTACTATTATCATTATTATTATTATATATACAAAAAACCCTACTATAGTTGTGCAGTGCGACCCCCTTGAAACCCCAACAAATGGTTACATCGAGTCATGCCGCCTAGATGGGGAGCAATCGGATGAATCTACGAAGCAGGACTATGGAACAACATGCAACGTTCTGTGTCACCTGGGCTTCACAGCTCAGGGAGCAACATCAAGGAGATGTCTGGCTAGTGGCGATTGGGACGGTATTGCTCAAACCTGTATAGGTGAGTTTAGTTTCACACTATTGTTATATCAGGAAAAGGATATTATATGCGATATAAGTCCCTTCTCGCTGAGAGTGCACGCATTTCTTCACACGCAAGTCTATGGAGATGGATTGAGGTCCCCACTACGTGCACTGAATAACGCGATACTGCGCAAAAGTTAATGGGGGGACCTAAACTACGATTAAACCTAATCACCAACAGATATAATCAACCCCAAGTTAGTTGGCTAGAAACACCCTATATTAGGGCACATTATGATGTAAAGGCGGGAAAGTCGCAACAGTGCACCGTTATTTGGCACCTCACGCAAATTGGAACGCAAAGTAAAATACGCGGCATTCGTTGCGTGAACAAAGGCATAAAATGCCTTATTTGCTTTACAATGCACGCATGCTACAATTACAAGGTTTGAAATCAGCAGTCTATCTATTTCTGTATGATATTCTTAAACTATTTAAAACCAGTTGAAATAAATGTTCGGTGCACTATCTGGAAAAAAACACATATGGTACGTACGTTGTATCTCGTATCATGACAATTTGTGCACACACATTTTTCTTAGCGTTCAATGAGTCTATATTTGTTCTCTTGGTTAAAAAAAAACAAACATTTTAATCAATGAACACATCTGTAATGATTGTTGTAGGTAGTACAAAAACATCGTTGGTCATAGTGAACGAATGTAAAATATGTGAGTCGAGCTTTGATTACTGTGATGTAGTTGTCTGTTGACAGGCAGTGTAGTAAAATCACGCTTTTCCGTAATAACGCAAAACCGTCATAAATTTCACTCCTTCAGCGCTGTTCGCTGAATCACGCTGAGCGCAAAATGCACGTAAACCCAATTACAATTGGAAAACCGAGGAACGATACCAAAAGCTTCCTTCGATTTCAACCACCCAGAGATTCCCCGCACAGCGTTGGGAGGGTCTGTGAGTGCGATACTTAGGAAGTTTGGCGATCGAGCTTTCAGATGAAGCGTGCCGATTTAGATTTCCCCGTGGCATCTTCCAGTCATAAACGTTTAAAAAAAATTGTTTCACTTCAAGAAATGGCTAGCAATGAACTCACCAGTCGTTTTGTCCTAAAGGGAATATTGGGCCGATCGCATGTATGCAGCTGTGTGACATTTGGGCGAACGACTAGAATGAGACTGGGAGAATCACTCACGCGTATCTCCGCGGAGCACTGAGTTATGTAATAGTGGTCTGAGTTTACGGTTTATCGTTATTGCGGAAAAGCGTGATTTTACTACACTGACAGCTGCATACATTTCTCGTCTCGGGGCAAATATGAATGAATTTGACTACATTCCGAAAATATTGTACTATTCGAACCAATTAGATTTTTAATCACAACCACATTAATTTTTAACCAGTTCACAAACCAATTCATTAGCAACGTTTATTTGTTTTACTTCACGCCCTGCAGATGTTACAGCCCCTATTCTTGACTGCCCATCAGACCGTGTAATCTTTGCTCAAGCAGGACAATCGAAAGCAGAACTACATTGGGATGACTGGGAACCAGTTAAGGTAATGTTGATGATATCACATGTCCTGACATTACAAATTAAATCGAAAGCAAATAAACGGATGTGCAAAACGTTTTGTTCAGTTTCATCAGCTTGAGTTAAGATACAATAAGAAAAGAGTGCAAGGCAATCACGTTCATCAAAACGTAATTACCATAATGCGTTTTTTTTTAATATCGAGCTTTTTAGTTGAATAAAAAGAAAATACATTATTAAAAAAATAATGTGCATTGCAGTTCTTCATATGATACTAACTTGGGAATTCCAAATAAATATGAGCATGGTCATCATTATTCACGGCCTTGGCAAAAAAGAAGAAACAGCCTTTTTGGCTGATAGCAACTTGACAGCAGGTTTTTATAAAAATTATTTCCGCGAATAAAAACCCCATAAACCAAGCTCAAACTATCATATTGCAAATTCAAATGGAAAATGCTGCCGTAGCGGGCGGGGCAGCGCTAGACCCTTACTTCCCAATCTTTCTTTGAACGTATCCTGGATTCCCTTTCCTTATGAAGGGAAATGTAATATCCGTGTCATATGCAGTCTTGTATGTTCATTCATTTTATAAACACCACACATTCCTCTCATATTGCAGGCTACTGATGGAAGTATGCAGATAACGGCAACGTTAGATTCCATAGACTCCATACCAGTCTCTGGCAGCAATAGACCTGCTTTTCTTGATGAAGGATCGCACACATTAACCTATCGTGCGACTGACACGGCTGGACTCACGTCCACATGTTCATTCGATGTAGACGTCAAAGGTAGGGGAATTCACCTGTTTCCTTCCGAACATTGTTATTTTATCCAGGAAATTCATAAGTCCATCAAAGTTGCAAACTTCATCTTTATAAAACACGATATAATCTATTTCCGTAAAATCCATGCAAACGCCAATTCAATGCTACTTGGTAATTTCTATTCAAGTCGGAACCGGCTCGTGATTGTTGTTTCCGCACAGTTCAATACATGGCGTAGAGATATAGTGTCCCATGGTCCACTTTACTGTACGGGAATAGTTTATATCGTGTAATATATATGTTACGATACCAATCAAAATGTCAACGCAAATTACCTTATGACTTCTGATGAGGTCAACTTATTCAACAAACATTAAACAAATATTAAAACAATCCCACTTATGTACTCCTTATTCTCCCATCACATCAGGTACAGAAAGTGGTGTGGACAAATCACGGTTTAGTCTCTCACAGACAGGAATATCTCCACCATCCGTCTGAAAACAATGTTACTAGGTCGTTGTCACCATAAATCAATCGTGATGTTTTCTCGCCATTGAGCCATTCCAGCAGATGAAACATCTAGGATTAGTTGCAAGCGTCCTCTTCTTGGCATATATGAGTTCTAAATTGTATCATTTTTGTTTCAGTCACTCGCTGCACCCCTCTATACGCACCTTCAAATGGTGACGTCAGGCTTAACCTGGGTCAAGGGTCGTGTGAAGGTGGCGCTGTGTTTGGTTCAAGCTGCCTAGTCACGTGTGATGAAGGATATATATTGTCCAATGGCAATGCAACGAATGAGCGTCACTGTTCACGAATGTCTGACACAAGCACAGTGGGATACTGGAACGGAACACAACCAGAATGTGAAGGTAAGTATTTAGGTAGAAATTACAGTAGAAGTTTACAGTCCACTAGAAATATCCTTTTGAATAATAAAGGTTATTAATGCTTTTATGTTACTAGAAAGGCTATTATTTTAGCACCATTAAAGAATATCCATACAAAACCCCAATATTCTTTTTCTATCGAACTTAACATATACCAATACGTTAATCTCCCATTCGAAATAAACTCTAAAAAGAAAACATGTTCCTTTGTCGAAGTTGTAAAACGCTGAGCCGAGTGATATGGTTCAACATTTACATCTAAAACAAAGGCCAGCAGGACGTCCAACCCTAAGATTGAAAGCCCAATGCGTAATTCAAGGTTACAGATACACTCGCAAATGTATTGTAAAGCGTTATGATTGTTGTATTATCGAATATAACCTTAACCCATAACTATTTCGGTTATTTTTATCTAAAGCTGTGACCTGCCCCGTACCGAATATTGTAAACGGTGACGTCACAGGTTGCCCACCAGTCGAAGCCCAGTATCAAGAACAATGTGATTTTGCATGCAATGATGGGTATCTTTCAAGTAATAGTGATAACATCGTCACAAGATCTTGTCAAGCAAATGCAACGTGGAGTGCCTTGGAACCACTATGTGACAGTAAGTTCTCTTAGTCCTAGGCCTTTTACAATTTTTTAATTTTGAAGGGTTTACCACCCACTTCAAAAAAGAACTTTCAACAGAGCTTTCACAATTACGCGCTTTTATCAACTCATCGGCATGTCGAAAACCGACTTTGTCACTGCGCAATGTATTTTCGCAGTTTTGAGCTGACAAAGAATGGGCCATGATCCTGTGCGCGTTATACTGTGTAATTTATGTACACAGTAATGTACACGTGCTAGCACGTGTCTGGTGCGCATCCTTTAAAACAAAAAGTGGTGCGTTTATCTGAATTGTTATAGCCTTTTTTTGGCTAAATTATATGTGTGTTAACCTGAACGATTGTTTGCGTAGATTATTGTTTAAGTCTGTGTGTATATTGTTGTTGTAGTTCATGAAGTCCCTCGTTCATATTTATTGAGCGCGAATTAAGAGCAAAAAGAGGCTCAGAGAAACGGTATTATGTGTGTATGTGTGAATATGTTTATGTGTATGCGCATACACATATGATATGTGTGTGTGTTTGTCTGTAGGAAGAAGCATGTTTATAATTTACCTATTCACCTGGAGTAACTTTTCACACATTTGTCTCCACAGTAATCGTCACGTGCGCTGCTGGCATCAGCTTGAAGTATGGCACTGTGACCCCTGACCTTTGCACCCTGCCTGACCCCGTGCCCTTTGAAACCGAGTGTAACTACCAGTGCGAAAGTGGATTCCGTATGTATGGTCCTTATTCCAAGAAATGCACTGCAGATGGGACATGGAATGACCAGCGATAAGTCGGATGTGAAGGTAACAATATCTTTGGACTCACTCCACTGTCCATGTGCCCATGTATTCGGATTTGAACGCTGGTTCTGGGCCAGAAAATGTAGCATCTAGCAAAAACAAAACAATTAGAAGAACAGATTTGTTCTTTTGAAAAAGCAAAACGGACAATGAATAAGAACGTTATGAATATTCCAATTATATCACAAAAAATAAACTATTTCCGCAAAATAAAGTCGGTCATGGAGAATAGTGTCGTACGCCGTGTACTAAACTGTGCAGACACAACAATAACAGACCGATTCCGATTTGAATAGCATAAAAAAGGAGCATTGAATTGACGTTCGAGTTCATTTTTCGGAAAAAGATTATATCGTGTTCACACAGCAATGCTCCAAAGATGGAGTTCTGTAAACACAAACTTTCTTGCAGTCATTACAGTTTCAGAGAGTGATGAAGGAAAAAAACCGTAAGTGCCACATTCATCCAGGGATCCCAGTGCACTCATTCGGGAAACCTCGAAAATGAGTTTCACTTGTTTTCCTTTGTGGGAAAAATCTTGAAATTTGGTAAAATATTCTTCAAAACAGAGAAAATCAAGAAAATGCGTTGAAATGAATGAAAAACGTTTACAAAAATATCAAGTAATTTGGGAAATTCAAATGGAGGAAATAAGAAAGAAACAAAGAATCCCGTTCCGGTCAAATAATGGGGACTATGGTCACTCACTAGTTTACTATCAATACATGTTTTTTACGCAAATAATATTACTTGCTTACTAGTTGGTTTTTAGATTGCATATTCAAATACACGAGTAAAGTAAGATTCGTCTAATTATACATCACTGTAATTGATTTACTCTCTGTAATAGACGTACAAGCACCAACGTTTGACAATACATGCCCAATGTATGTTTATGAAAATGCCGGCAAGAAAGCAACATACGCAACAGTAATCTACGATGATATTACAGCCACCGACAACTCGGGAAATGTCACTGTAATCAAGTAAGATAATNTTAAAATACGATATCGCCTAATCATGCGTAACTTTAAAAACGATTTGGTGCAACACCGCCCGGCAGATGAAAATTACGAAGAAAACCATAATCAACTAAAATGCCCACACGACTCTCAAAACCATCCTGACTTAGGAAGCAGCCACTGCTACATTATATTAATTGCAAACTTTAGTACATAATTTCCCATAGACGTGCGATTGCTTGGAAAGTTTTATGCTACGGGGCCTAGAGGGTCCTGCTTGGTGTATAGTTAATAATCAATTCAGTAAGATACACATGCGCTAATTCCTTTACACAAGGAAAGGTTAACCAATTGACTACTGGAACCGTGCACTCCCTGAACAAAGTCGATGGAAATTACATAATTTAGTAGTCAATGGGTAAAGGAAAATTCTGTCTTCCTTTTCACAAGATTCCTCAGCACCGATGTTTGGCACGTACCAATCGTCGCAGATCGTGTATGCTGACGCGTAGGAATCCACAAGTTGTTACAGAACAGGAAGTGATTTCTTTAGAAGATCTGATTGATCTGGTTCGTGTACAGGTATAGAAGTCAATTCAGTAAGGTACACATGTTCTAATTTCTTTACACAAAGAAAGGTTAAAGGAAGATTTCATCTGCTTTGTTCAAAAGATTCCTCAGCACCGATGTTCGACACTTGCCCATCGTCGCAGATCGTGTATGCTGACGCGTTGGAATCCACTGCAGTAGTCACCTGGGAAGAGCCAACAGCGTCAGATAACTCTGGTGAAATAGTGGTTCCGGTTCGAACGGAGGGATTGCAGTCGGGATCACAGTTCAACCAGAACTACCACAAAATCGAGTACACTGCAACTGACAGTTCAGGACTTTTCTCGACCTGCACGTTTACTATCACCGTACAAGGTAAACCATTTAAATGATTTAAACGAACATTCATTCCATACAGGTTTGCTGTAAAAACGACGGTGTTAAATTTAACATCAGCCAGAATATATGTAAAGGACCTCCCCAGAAATGTGGTTAAATAACACCTATTTGGAATCAATTTATTATAAATCAACACCCACTGGTGTTGTATCAGCCCATGAATAAGACCAGTATAGAGACTACTGATGGAGCTAGCCCACTGAAATAAACTTCTCAAAAAAAGTTTGGAAATCTTATTTTAAAGACACATAACACAAATATGGGATATCTATTTCCATATCAAGTAATATCACTAAAAAGAGTGTTTTATTATCTAAAAAAATGACACCTCGTTTGTTTCAAGAGGTTTTTTTCACAGCTGAGTAATTCTATTTGAAGTATAAAAATGTACGGACGCAAAAGCTGCAAATCAGTAACTGATTTATTGTAGTCACGTAGTTAAACTATGGATTTAAATGGATAACATGCCTGTGAATGGATAGATTGATGGATAAAATAATGAATAATCACTGGTAACAATCTAAAAACTTCACCTGAAAAAACTCATTTATTCATTATTTCACTCCTTAATTAATCATTTCTTTTTGCTCTTGCATCAATTTTATGCATTTAAAACCCCATTTTAATGGTAACAATACAGTAAGTCTATTAGAAACTTTGCAGTTTTTGCTCTCAAACTTTTGTTAATCTAATAGGGAATTACTTAACCGTGATAAAACATCTGTAAATAAATGAGATGTCATTCTTTAGGTAGTAAATGACTCTTTTCAGTGATATTGCTCGATATGGAAATAAATTTCCCATATTTTTGTTATGTGTCCGTAAATTTGGATTTCCAAACTTTTTTTTAGGAGTTTAGATTAATAAATGAATTAATACAATAGATGAATAGATTTAATTCTGAAATCGTACTAACACTTTTCTGGTGTAGTTCTATACAGATTCCGGTGACAGTTAAATCTAAAACTTGTGCTTTGCAGTGTAGAAGAAATTGTGGCACATTGAATAACTCTGGCAGGAAAAGGGGTCTTGCAGATGTAAATGAAACTCAAAACCATGACTACCTCATTGTTATTCTATGTCATTAAGGTTATGATGGGTTCATATTTTGGCACACGCACAAGCAGATATAAACCGGTTAGTACAAATAACCAGGGTTTTTTTAATGCCAAGACGTATCACTTGAAGATAATCTTTTCACTCTGAGCTTTTATCATTATCACAATTATAAGGAAAAAGTATGAAATTGAAGTAAAGCATAACATTTTCATGCTGATGTACAAATAATTAATCTTTCCAATTAATCATTACACTAAGAGAATAGCTCCACTTTTTTTGGATCAAACTCAGTGATTCTGTGTCGGAGCAACCCAATCTACCCGGGGCTACTGGTCAGCTGCCCCAACGGTAACATGCGAGGATCGGTCTGCTCCTTCTCATGCACGACTGGTTACAGAATAGATGGCGCCAGCTCAATCACCTGTGAAAAGGTCGGGAATGTCGGCGAATGGACGGACATCGCACCACAATGCCTAAGTAAGTCTCAAAATTGTGTTGGCATCTTTCATCCTGTTATCAAATCGATGCTTAGTTGTGTTTTCTATGCGTAGATGTACGCATGACTGTACAAACGACTGGTGATCGTTTCGCGCACTCAATGATATTTTCTGACGCTTAATCGTATCGAGAAGAGATCATCAGTTGCTCGCACAGTCATACGTAGATCTATGTCCTGGGCGGTTTTTCACGAATGACTTTAGGAACGATTTTACGCACGACTGGTACCAGTTCTTGTGCTGAATGGTCGAGAATCATAGGGGTATTTATACACTCGTTAATGTACCCCCAGTCTTATTTAAGTCGTGTGTAACTTCAAGAAACACCGCCCAGCTTCAGGAAACACAACCCTGTATGGAACATAGAGCGAAATGACGCCAGAGCCCGTTTTCCCAGAAGCAAAACTTTTGTTTTGTGACTTTACTAAACATTCACTGTGTAAAATGCAATTGGCAGGCTCATGGTATTGACCTATGCGCTGGAAGTGTATTCCATTATATCTTTCACTATTTCGCCTCATTCAATGATTTTTTTTTT
>BQKZ01000008.1:63218-120679 GCA_036244855.1 Temnopleurus reevesii
AAAAAGTGGCGTGTTCAATCGTGTTCGATGGGTCTCCTGTCACTGATGCATTATCATCACTAATGAATGGTATTCATTAATCCGGTGTTCAATCGTGTTCGATGGGTCTCCTGTCACTGATGCATTATCATCACTAATGAATGGTATTCATTAATCCGGTGTTCAATCGTGTTCGATGGGTCTCCTGTCACTGATGCATTATCATCACTAATGAATGGTATTCATTAATCCGGTGTTCAATCGTGTTCGATGGGTCTCCTGTCACTGATGCATTATCATCACTAATGAATGGTATTCATTAATCCGGTAAATCAGCAGCTCTGGGTATCTGAGTTCAATTGAAACTATTTCATTATGAGCTTTAATTTGTTCCAATCCTTTTTAGCATAGCAAGACGTATTGTACAACGATGAATGTAATCTACTCGATAGCCGTTCAATACAGTTACTCAAGGACTGATAGGACTTATGAATATGTATTATGTTAATTTTTGGGGAAGTTTTGAGAGCTGAAATGATTAATAAACATTTTACTTTACTCTCTCCCGAGAGCGGGCGCTATGTCAATCATATCCAACGAGCATGGAAACTCTTCAATTGCACGGTGCTTATGGTCGAGATAATACGGTAATTAACACGAAGTGGTTAAAGGACTCTATGAAGGGTCAGCGATATGCAACTATGAATCAGATCTGTCGCCTAGTCCATAAAATGAAAATATATAAAATATTTACCAGTAATGGTATTATACCATTATAATGATGTGTAACAATCAATTGAACCGAGTGAATCCACAAAACTTATACCATTTGTAATTTTATACTTTACGCAACGGGCCCCGGGTTTGATAATCTTATAGTTGCTCTCGATTGAATTTTGATAAATTCTGCATAGAATATGTAAAGCGCAGTAAGAAAAAATAATAGCATTTTTACTAGTAATTTTCAGATTGTAACAGAATGGCACTACACTTAATTGGCGATCATTACAAAGACATCGTAATGTATGATAAACATAATTAGTCTAAGACGTCAGTGGTTTATAAACAGGTATATTAAAGAGTACGCTGCTTGGACACAACGCAACCGTCATATGAACAGGAATGTTAATGCAAAAAATATAATCAGTATTCTTTTTCAAAATTGGAAACATTTAAATTTGTTAATCTATTTAAAAAAAATCGATCTGGGTATAATGTTATCAAATTGAACCCTCTTCATTGAAAAATATCACCAACTTAAAAGTTGCCAATCTGAGTGGAAAATAGGGATTTTCAGAAATGTACTGCGTTGACAATTTAACGATTTTTGACAATCTTAGTGATTATTTTCACAAGAAATTCTCTGCATAAGGTGTCATTTATTGACTTAATAGAAATGGTCCCATATTGTGTAAATCATTTTCCCCATCTGCCCAGACATCTAATTTTATTTTTCAGAACCCTGCATGAAAAGTTATTAAACCAAAACATAAAATGTCTTTAATCGTCTTGAGCTCACATACAAGGCACTGAAGGTCAAGTCCCTGATAACATGTCTGAATTAAATATATCTTTGAAGGCAAACAAATATTCCCACAATTTGCGAAGTATACAGGACAAACTGATACTTAAACTACCATACCTGAAAACAAAAGTGACATTTATTGACTGCGCCTTCAGCTGAGCTGCTCCAAAACTCTGGAACAAATTGCAAAAAAAAAAATTCAATTCCGTCTGTTTTGAAAAACAGACTTCTTGAAAAATTATTTATTTTTTAAAGCTTTTCAATAATATATGTACCTAAAAGCATTATTTAAGTAACAATATCGACAGACCCTAAAATCAAAGCGTAGTAGAATAAATACATATAGTTACTGCGCTATATATAATCATCTAATCATTAAAGGGTTAATAACCATGAATAAGAATAATCTCATCTGGTTTGTACGTCAGCCGCGCGATGTGAGCCGTTGACCCCTTCTTCCGGGATGGAAGTGACACCGGCGAAATGCATGGACGACCCATCTTTCGGTGAGACATGTCAGATCAGATGCAACGCGGAAGGCTACGCCGTGGACCCTGTAGACTACTCATCCACATCCTGTCTTGGGAACGGGGATTGGTCACGTGACATATCACTGGCTGCGTGCCAAGGTACTGTTAATGAATTTTATGGATTGATTTTTTATATATTTTTATATATGTTTCTGTAAGTAATGTATAAAATAAAAGAAACACGATATAAACTTTTTTTTAAAAAATTAAGTCGAACGCGAATTAAATGGTCCATTGTAATGCTATTTAAATCGGAACTGGCTTGCGATTCCTGTGCCCGCACAGTTGAATACACGGCGTATGGTTGTATGGTCTGTGGGCCGCTAAACTTTTCGGAAATAGTTTATATCGTGTTCTTTCTATATTTTGCTATACTTCTGTTCTCCAGAATTGAACAGATGCCTTTTTGTGTGACTTATCCTCTGAACTACTAGAAATGGATCCATTTTTTTCGATATCGCTTCGGAAATATTCTGCATACTTTCAAATTCGAGTTTGGTAGAATTGGATTTTTTCAGGACATCTGAAAACAGTTTTGCAATGCTAGTTTAGACGGCCAAATACACATTTCACAAAAGACGATACTAATAATCAGCTATTGATTTACTCTGAAAATACATCACTACACAATGTCAGTTTAATGTTTAAAATAAGAAGAGTTTACTCGTGTATTGTTGGATTTTTCTGAATTCTAGACTTTCAGGTACCAGAGTTTACGTCATGCCCGTATGATTTCATAGTCTACGCATCACGTGGGGAATTAGTAGCTGATGTCACGTGGTCTGTATTCGCCGTTGACAACGATGGATCTCCGCCATTGGTCAGTTGTAATAGAGAACAAGGCATCATGGGAGAAGGCGACTATTCGGTCACGTGTGATGCCGTCGATGCCACAGGAAATTCTGCGAGGTGTTCCTTTGAAGCTTCAGTAAAAGGTCGCTACAATTTTATAACTGCGTAATGGAATGGAAGGTTCTATTTTGTATAGCATTGCTCTAGAATGTGGTACAAAATATCGGAATAAAAAGAAGATCGTTTCACAATATTGATTATTTTGTAAAAGTTGATACCTCATCACAAACACGATATTGAGATTCATTATTTAAATTATAAAAAAGGATACCACAAAATTGCGTAAAAGTAAGAATGCACGTTCATACATATTCCAGCGCACAGTACACATTGTCATGCTGTCAACTAATAATGAATATAAAGAGATACGAACATGATAACTATCCAAAACGGTATTTTATAGTTCTGCATAAGCTATATCTAATTGTAAAATTATGCACACAGAAACGATCCGACAGCGAGCCAACAAACTCGTAACGGAGTGATTCAAACGAAATACATGAATAATTATGACAGCAAAATGGAATGGAAATAAATGACAAATTTCAATATATTCAATACAATCGTTTCAATTGTGATAAGAATTTAAACACATGCGGCGATCCAAAAGCATAAACGTCCGAAGAGTGGCGGACGTTCGGCATGGGGCAATATCTTGCACTGGACATGTGTCATTCTTAGTTAGTGGAAAGTGACATCGTTATTTCTCTCCTGAACACAAATGATATTTATTGAGCATACGGGGCATCTTGAATAAATAATTGCAAGAGTTCTCAAATTCAATTTGCAGTTCGCCGTTGTACTCCTCTATCACCACCGGCCTTCGGAGGTTTTGATGGTCCCTGTGACAACTCTTGGGGAAGCCTGTGCAGGTTGAAGTGTTCTGATCGTTACAACCTCGTTGGATCAGCTGAAACCTCTTGTGAATATGATGATGTCAGGATGTACTGGGATCGGGCAGCCACGCCATATTGTGATGGTAGGTTTCTTAGAATAAAAGTTATTACATTTGTGATGAACTAGCTCCATGTGTTTTTTAAAGCTTTTTGAAAACCTCATTTATTTTTTACACATATTTTAGTTGTATTTTGTATTTCAATCCATTAATCCAGCAATCCAGCAATGTACATTCTCTCCATGAAGTGGCTGGGCTATAGACATTATTTTATCTGAATTAAATTGTATACGTAGAGGCTTTGTTATTTTATGTGTTGTGTGTTTTAAAACACCAACGGATAGCAGATTCTCGAAGGATTTTGATCAGTAGCACCTAGGTGGGAGTTGAATGCGTGCACGTACGTGTGTCCGTGTGTGAACGTGGTTGTATGTGTCGATCCATCATCTCAAATGGAATCGACATTAAACTTGAATTTCATACATGACGTTGTTACTCTAAATCATGGTCCCAGTGTAAATACAATAAATCTTTTAAACCAGGACAATAAAAGAACACTTTTTTTTTTCTTTTTGCATAAGCAATGCACTCAGTCCAAATTCTTGTTCTGTTAAACGTCTTCTCTTGCAACATTTCCGCTATTTATCCAGAAACACAGTGTTCATCGCTGACGTTGCCAGAAGGCGTAAATGTCTATCCAACCGTTTGCTCAGGCGCTGGGAAGCTCTACTCCGGCACAACTTGTACCTTCTATTGCAACGATGGGTTGAGCCTAGAGGGTGATGCGGCACCGGTGAACTGCGACATTAGTGGGACATGGGATCGAACCGTGAACGAAAACACAACGATGTCATGCATTGGTAAACAGGAAATATTAAATTCCTAAATTCAAATCAGGGGAACATTATTAACACTTAAGAAATATCTAAGGGCAATCCAGAGCCCTATGTCACAAAAATGGTTGCGTTTTAATGCAACTAAAAATATTACACGCAAGTCAAAAATAAATTCATGTTTAGTTGAAAATGAAGTTGCACAAAAATAGGACCCAGATCATATAACCCTGATATATCTATACCATCGTCAATCACTTCGTGTGTGGATATCTCACCTTGTCACGCTTCTCTCTATTCAAGTCATCATACTTACCCCCAGACATTAGTGCTGTAACATTTGCAATAAGGAGTTGGATTTTATGTTCAAACGCTTGTCAGCATAGTTCCTTATTACTGTGTCGATTGAATGAAAATGCACAATCTTTTTATGTTGGTTGGACCAAAAGAAGCGTTAAATTGTATCCAAGGGAACGACAATACATTAAAACGAAAGATAACACCTTTCCCTCACTAGGCTTGCGGATAGTCAGCGACTTATTGCATGATTTTTATTCAACTTTGCAGCTGATTTCAGATTCTTACGTATTAGTCGTCATCATGCATCAATGTTGTTTTTCTCCTCCAAGATCGTATTTCACCTACCCTGCTATCTTGCCCTGGCCCGATCTCTGCTTCCCGTACAGAGGTCTGGGGCGTGGAAGTCGTGTTTGATGTCCCTCAGGCTAGCGACAACTATGACGACGAGCTAGACATCGTCACGACCCCTCGGAATCTAACTTCCCCATTCAACTTTACGGTAGATACGTTGTGCGTTTACGAGTTCTTTGATGACAATGGCAACAGCGTGACCTGTGCGTTCCAAATCTACGTTGAAGGTTTGTGTCCTTGTATATTCCTACTCTTCTCCGTATATTGTGTTATTATACATAACAACGTATTCTTAATAATGAATATGCTTGAATTGCATGGTTCCAAGGTGAAATAGAACTTGGAACACAATCGTAATATTTAGATGATTTATTGATTGGTTAATTGAGTTGATTGATTGAATATATTTACGTATTAAAAACATATACAATTTGATGATTTGTAAAGTGCATTGCCTTTATGGATATACTCTGTATATTGGATACTCCATATCCGTTAAGTGCCTGTGCTTTGCTGGTGGGTGAGCCCAATATGTAAAGGCAATTAACATTGCCATTCGAGTCTAGATGTGCTATAAACGAAATTCATTAGTAAAAAGAAAGGATGTTCAACCACGAAAAGGGAGTTCGATATGGAAAATGGGTTTTAGGAAACACGTGTCTAATCTAAAGTAAATTCTAAGATGATTTTCTGTAAAAAAAAAAAAAAAAATGCGCAGCATTCTTTGCAAAAGCAGAAAGCTAAGGTGCCTAACATCAAACTTAAACGTACACCCTTGCATTTTATGGAATGGGACGAAATGGTAACTGTAATATGCCCTTTCACATTTGCTCCAAGTACCAGAAAATTTGACAAGCCAATGTTCTTTGAGCAGAATATCCGGAGATTGTCAGAACTCGGGCTCTTAGTATTATTATAACTTGTGGTGAATCATTTTTGCAGACCTTTTGGCACGTTCCAATTTTTACGCGGGATTATTTGCAATGACAAAAAGATGACGCACTTAACATATATATATATATATATATATATATATATATATATATATTCACGCGTTAAGATATATTTGATTACAGATGCGCTGGCACCAGTGGTTGTATTCTGCCCTGAAGACATAAATGTAACTGCAAGCCAAAGCCTGACAGAAGTATCTTGGCCTGAGCCTGAATTCTTCGAAGTGACTGGGGACCCGTTAGAAATAACGAGCAACTACGAGAATCCATCTCAGCTACCTTGGGGAGTTGCGCTCGTGGTCTATACGGCTCTTAACACAGACAACGGAAAGGTCTCTCTGTGTCAATTTGCCATTAGAGTCTATCGTAAGTACCAGGTCAAAAACGTAACATGGATGTGCTGTGGTGTAGTGGTTCTTACTTTCGCCTTTCAACCCGAGGGTCAAAGGTTCGAATCTCACCCACAACGTTGATTTCCTTCAGAAAAAAACTTATACACATAGTGCTGATCAACCCTGGAGAGAAGAATGGGAACCGCATGGAAATTATTCATTAACCCTTAACGTGCCACATGCATGTATACTGATCTATGCAGGAGTGCCAAGTGCGTGTATACACGCAATCGTAATAATACCATTTGTGTACTACTATTAACTCGGGAGTTATTGTATTGTTCTCATATCCTGCTTAGGTATTAGCAGGCTATTTTTTCATACGATAAACAAAAAACAATTTACAGAGGTGAAAAGGATCAGAGAGTTTTAAAAACCGCTCCAAGGAGACGCACAAAATAAACTTGACACAGGGAGTGCAGAATACAGAGCAGCTTAAGGGCTAAATGAAGTGAGCGTCAAATTGTAGCCATGCTATAGCCGGGTAATAATGCACAGAGCGCTTACAAACACGAATTGAGCGCTATATAGATGTTGTGTATCATTATCATTATTATTATTAAAACTTCAAAATATTGCATTTTCAAGCCATAATTCTTTAATGATTGAATGAATGAATCAAGAAATGCGTGGAGCTGATTATTCAATTGATATTTGAATGTATTTATTCCTACCAATCATGAAACTTACACACACACACGCGCAAACATTATTTATCATTTATAAACATATTATTACTTCTTATAGCGCATAAGCGATTAAGAATTATGTTCTGTAAGTATTAACACGTCTTATTTCACCGAAAGAACTGAACGGGGCAAATACTAGCGAGTCACTCCTTTTAGAATGCTGATTTCCGATCAAAAAAAGAACAAGTGTAATATCTACTTCACTATTAAGGAGGCACAATAAATTGTTACTGTTGTTTTATGGTGCCAATAAGTCATGCTACATTATCTACGAAACCACAAATGATAGGTTTAGTGAAAGATATATTGTCATTATTATACCAACAAAAGGTCCCACGGAACTTGCTTTTATGTTCTTAATTTTGGTGGGCTGATGGAATACATACCCGTGACATAGACACCCAATTTCTATTTCCGTTCACACATTACTGACTTTAATTCATTCTCTATGTTTAAATCAGCATACCCTTGCCTGAGCTTGGACCCACCTGGCAACGGAGCACTTGTCTGTGATACGTGGCAGTACGGGCGGTTTTGTAGCATGTTCTGCAACATGAACTATGACATCCCCCGTCAAAGCTCTACACTCGATCCGCCTGATGTGTACGTGTGTGGATCGTCAGGAATGTGGACTCCACACGCCAATGTTCCCGACTGTTCAGGTACGAGCGCGTTTTCGATTGTAGTGGACTGGGGTCTGTGGAAGTGGGAAAGTGATTACACTGATGTACGCAATAAATGAGATTGTCTTATTGGCAGGTTCAATGCACATATTACTTTCGCACTCGTTTTTATACCGTTTACATGCTTATCTGTGTACCAAAATCGAAGACAAGCTATTGAATACTTGTTGTGGAATGAAAAATAACTTACTTTTTCTTGTAAATATGACGATGTCAGGATGTACTGGGATCGAGCAGCCACACCCCAGTGGGGGCGTTTTGGAAATATTGCCCTCAGAGCATACAAAGATGCAAAATTTAGTTAATCCAGGGGTTCAAACTTTTCTTAAAAGCCTCCTGATAAGAATATCTTGGATGCGAAGAACTTAGATAAGTGGTTACATGTTATAATATATTTACAATTAATTAAATTAAATGCCAATTCAAAATGACAAGTATAATATACATTTAAAAGTTAGCTATTACTAAATAATTCATGAAATAGTGAATATCTCGGAGGTTCAAACCCGGTTATATCTTTTTTATCGTAATATATTAATTTACTTACCACTGATTTAAAACGATGGTTATCCTGAAAGTATATTTTGCTTTCGATACCCTTCCTCAGAGGTTCGCCGCCCAGGAAGAAGCAATTTACCCAGTGAGCTGCTGTACTACTCTGGAACCTGCGGTGATGATGAAACAAATGAGGAGATTGCCGAAAACTTCCTCCTCATCATCGGTGGCTCTCAATACGACGACATCTGCATTGAAGATCAGGAATGCAACGTTCAGAACGTCGAGGTCACTTGCGGCCCGGTGAGCACTTTCTCGTTCCGAGATCGCGCGGGAAAACGAAGACGAAAGCGTCATCAGCGAAAAACAATCGAGGATAACTACTCGCGGGACCAGGCACGCCGAGGAGAATTTAACACCGCTGATAATCAGAACTTTGAGTACCGAATCTACTGGGAATTCGCTGTGAACGTGGATCAGGATCCGACAATCAGCAATTGGGATGCCGCACTGGACGCAGAGGACCTCATGATCGAGATGACGGATGTCATCCGAGCGAATATCGATAATGGTACATTCCCACCGCCAACTGCACCGGGAGTTGACCTGGAGTTGCAGAACGATTCACTGGCATACGGTTATTCTGCCGTTGAATGTCAGAATGCGTACATCTCTGATAACAATGACTTGCATTGCTGTAAGTATGCATCTGGAACGAAGCTTCAAATTGTTAGGTCCTAGATTCTGTCCTGTATCACCTCAAATAAATCTGACTCGTTGTCACTCATGTCTGCGATAATGACAGAATGCTTGCACTCCATGTACAAAATCTGCGAAAAAATTGAGTCACAATGTCGACACCAAACAATCTAATATTACATATGTACATTCATATTAAAATGTTTTTTGAGTTTTTTTCAAAACACCCTTTGCCTGCTAAGACAGGCAATCCTTCCAGATTCTGCTGCCAAAAAATATTGGGGATGAGTGCGTGAATTTAATACATGAATTACAGTTCTGTATTTCATTTTCTTTATGAAAGACAAATTATCGCACAGGTATCGTGGCAATGGGATGTAACCGAAAGTTAACTCATTTGTTACAATTCATCCCTTTGATATTAGTTTTAAACATTATTCAGGTGGTATAGAACACCCTATTTCCCAGCATGCTTCAAATTTTGAATGAGGCAAACCCATGTTTGCTCTCTAACCTTCCACATGCTCTACTCTGCGATTGTAATATATTTTATCGTCCATTCAGCCGCTTGTACAACAGGAACGTATTATCATAACTCTACCAAGGAATGTCTCCCATGTCCGCGAGGGACCTTCCAGGATGAACAGGCGATGACGGTATGCAAAGAATGTCCTGATGGCCAATGGACGGCCGATGAAGGCGCTACAAACTCTACCGAGTGTAAAGGTCAGTTACGATTTTAGTTGCGACTTCATTCATGCGAGCAATATAGCATTACTTCATGCAGTTCTCTTGTGAGGGACGAGAAATAATGTCCCTCTGCTTTTCATGTTATCTCCTGTTCTCAAAAGAACCAAAAATGTCGTCCCTTTCTCCATGTTTTATCGGTTTGAGAAGGACAAACAAATCTTGTCCCTCGACTTTTTATGCTAGGCAATTTGTGTTTCGTTCTCTCGTGAAGCACGAAAAATGTTGTCCCTCTGCTTTTCATGTTAGGCAATTTACCACCCGTTCTCAAAAGGACGAAAAGTGTCGTCCCTTTGTCCTAGTTTGTGAGGGTCAAAAAATGTCCGTCTGCTTTTTATGCTAGGCAATTTGTGTTCAGTTCTCTTGTGAGGGACGGAAAATCTAATCCCTCACCTTTTTATGTAAGCAATTAGATTTACTTTTTCAAAAGGACAAGATATTTCGTCTCTTTCAATCAGTTGGAACACTGAGCGAACATTTTTTCTTAATTACAAACAAACCCCAAAACCAGGAAAGTGCACTTTGTCCTTGTAAATGTTAAGAAAGACCCTATAATTTTGTTTAACGTTTTTCAAAAGAAAACTCCATCAAATGTCGAAAATTCATTTTGACAGTTTTTTTTTTAAAGAAAACCCTCTTCAGTTATTTTTTGGAAAATACTTTATACTTTGATATGGGTCGAAAACGTAATGAAAGCATTTAAAATGACCAGGAAAATGGATGTTTGTGAAAAGTGACCGGATTGGAATTGACGGAGTACAGGTAATCAACACAAGGTCAACGGTTTACGGACCAGGGTAAAGAGAGTTTCATGAACCTTCATTATGTTTTTACATTTGTATAATGGCTAGTAAATGCTTTGGTTTTTCTTGTATTGTCTTTCCGTATGCCTATACGCCCACTATCAAAGTTGATTATTACGGCATTGATGGTGTAGCTCACGACCAGTATTATTAAAGTTCTATTAAATTATGTTGTTGATATCAATATCACGATATAAAGTATTTTCGAAAAGTTAAGTCGAACGCAATTTCAATGCTCCTTTGTAATGCTATTAATATCGGTACCGGCTTGTCATTGTTTTATCCGCATAGTTGAATAAATGGTTTACGTACCTATTGTCTGCGGTAAGTTAACTTTTCGGAAATAGTTTATATCGTGTTTAACATGAAATACATGTATGAAAAGAGGAGTATCGTTTCATTTCAAGCGATCCCACAGAGCAAAATGTCCCTTGGTGAGTTAATGACAAAGAACTGGTCAGATGTCACAAGTCGAACAATTAGGCAAGTCACTTCAACTCTATTCTCCTTTCATATCTGCAGATCAATGTGTACCGGGAACGTTTTCCAGCACAGGAGTTGTCCCGTGTTACCAGTGTGATTTGGGATTCTATGAAGAAGAGATATTGAGTACCAACTGCACCAGATGCCCAAACGACACGATCACGCTCCAAAGAGGTTCAAACTCATCTCAACAATGCAAAGGTGAATCTGATTGTAAAGCATGTAAATGATGGGATTAGACAAATTAGAGCATAATCCAAAAGTGATATTGGAGACATCTAACAAAGGAGAGGTTCTTCTGAATGTTGCAGTAAACATTTACTTAAAATCTTATTACCCAAAACCCTGGCTACTTATTAACGTATAGGATGTATTCTCAAGTTTAAGTAGCCCTTATAAGATTAAAGTTCTAATATTCGAACATTATGGAGAAAAAACAAACAAATCAATATATTTGCAACAGACCATTTAAACACGAATTTATATTTCAACAAAATAACTCTGAACTACGATTACCTTAGTTTTGCTATGATATTGCACTACCTAAAATCCATTTCAGAGTATAGAAAACTCTCAGTAAAACGTAATTTAGTGAATAAATTAAATGTTATTAAAAATCTTTAATATAATTCTTCCCTTATTTTCAGTCGTCTGCCAACCAGGGTATTACTCGGAGACAGGTGTTGAACCATGCACCATATGCCCTATAAGAACCTACCAGCCTACCATGCAGATGACCTACTGCATCGACTGTCCGGGGAACACCACAACCGTCGCTGAGGGCGCTACACTTAGTGACCAATGCCAAGGTTTGTAAATCTTGTAACTGATGTTGCACATTATATTGCAATGTTTGGACACCACTAAAATATCGTAATCAATGTTATGTGCATATGTATAGGTATTACCGTGCCAATCATTACATCCTATTTGCAATTTGATCTTTTTGCAACATTCAAAGAGTGAATATTGTGATAGAAGTAACATTTCATTCTTGCAGCTCAACAAGAACAAGCACCTACAATTTATATCAACCTATACTGCGGATTGAACATATCAAAATATAGTTCGACTCGGGCAACATAGATGCCGATGGTTTCTCGCAAATCGCGTGAAACAATTCTCCTGGACCACCAGGCTATGTTTTTACGGAGTATAATCTTTCATTATTTTATAGTATAATAAAATGAAGTCGTGTTTATGAATTCTTACCTATGACGTTAATTTTCTTAAGAAATCACTTTTCTCGATCCCACTGCTGCAATCAACCCAGGTGATGTGAATGGGTACCGGCAGGAAATTATCATACTTAAGAGCGCCTACTTGATAGCTATGGTATGGCCGTTAATAATATTGTAATTGTAATGTGCAGTTGAGTATATCCGTGTTGAAACTGCGCTATATATAAATCTACAAACTTTTACATTGCAATTGAAAATTAAAGTAATTTATTCAATCTTTATTTCTCATAAAATTCCTTAGATTGCGCTTTCAATCTTACGAACAAGCGCTTTATAAATGCAAATTATTATTATATTATTATTATTAATATCAACGTATCTTACAGATATAAATGAATGTGAGAGCGGGCCGTGTATGAACAATGCCACATGTCTGGATCGATTGGAGAGCTACACGTGTTTGTGTGTTCCGGGTTTTACCGGTGTAAACTGTGAAGAGGATATCGATGAATGCGCTTCGAATCCTTGTTTTGATGGTGCGACTTGTATGGAAGGAATAAATGCATATGAATGCCAGTGTCCGCCGGGCTATGAAGGTAAAACTAACAATAACATCCGCATACATTATGTTTGTAGCCTTCTTTTATTTACACTCTTCCAAGTATCAGTATTGATGCAGCTACGTTCGGACGTGAAATCAGTGGCTCAAATAAAATGTAATAAAAAATTGTACGATAGCATTCTGCCGATAATCTGTTGGGTTGAATTTCCAAGAGGTAGTTACCGTATCGTGATTACTTTCAAACAGAACCTGAAAGCCGTAAAAAGACTGATGAAGTTTGGAATCTCGATTAAGGGTTCCTTTATGGGTTAATACAGATATACTTACATCTTAATTACATTTAAATTTGTTTATGGTTGTTCAACGTGAGACCCCTCCCCCTTTATTCTGACAATATAATTGAATGAATTGAACACTAACCAATGTCATTATGATGACGAATATGATTATAGATATTACTTGATATTCCTTACACAGGCCCAGGATGTGACCTAGACATAGATGAGTGTCTATTATCACTCTGCCTGAACAACGCTACGTGTAATAACTACGCTGGTTCCTACGAATGCCTCTGTGTAGATGACTTCCATGGTGCCAACTGCGAGTACGAGTTGAACGCCTGCTCGTCGAACCCTTGCAACAACTCAGCGACTTGTGAAATCTTCCCCGGCGATGCGTACGGATACAGGTGCATCTGCGCGCCGGGATTTACGAATCAGAACTGCTCCCGCGAGATCAACGAATGCAACAGTAACCCTTGTATTCATGGAGGGTTGTGTGTGGATGAGGTGGGGCGTTACACGTGCGACTGTCCGAACGGTTATGCAGGGGATAGATGCGAAGTTGACGTCGATCTGTGCGCGAATGTGGCCTGTGAAAACAACGCCACGTGCATTGACTATGGAACATACACAATCTGTTCGTGTGCTGGTTCTTACGCCGGAGAATTTTGTGAACGGAATAAGACGGTTTGTGATACTGACCCGTGTCAGAATGCCGGTAACTGCACAAACCTAGCCGGAAACGAGTACGCGTGTGGATGCAGACCTGGGTATGCTGGACAAAACTGTGAGGTTGTCGTGGATGCTTGCTTTTCTGATCCTTGTTCGAATGATGCTTCATGCAGTACCGATCCTAATGGACTACCCATATGCGACTGCCAACCTGGGTATACTGGTAGGTCAACAGAAGATCATTGACTTCTGCCCGAGATTACGAAAGAACAAAATCTTGTATACTTTGCAAATACATAAATGCAAACTGGGTGAAAGCATATGGTAATTTGGAGGATAAGAATGTTTAGTGAACAATTAAGATGCCTTTTAACTTCGGGAGTGATTGATATTTTAACACGTCGAGGAAAATGGTTATGTGCCTAGATGGGAAACTTCCGGATTTGATCGTGTGCAACAATGCCTTAGCAATGGATAGTACTCTTTGAACTTTCATTGCTCTTTTTGTCACAAGACCCAATAGTCATGATAGTGTAATTTTAATCACTGATGTAAAAGAATATCCGGGGAAAAGGCTAGATAAATTGATAGATTAAATGAATAATTACGTAAATAAATGAATTATTTTCTGCCAGGTTCGTTTTGCGACATCGACATAGACGAAT
The DNA here is from genome assembly GCA_036244855.1 of Temnopleurus reevesii. Taxonomy (NCBI): domain Eukaryota; kingdom Metazoa; phylum Echinodermata; class Echinoidea; order Temnopleuroida; family Temnopleuridae; genus Temnopleurus; species Temnopleurus reevesii. The sequence continues at coordinate 77,789 of BQKZ01000008.1, forward strand.
GCTTGTCTCAGCCGTGCGGTGCTAACGGAACGTGCATCGACAAGGCTGCCTCCAATGAATGCCATTGCTCTGAAGGCTGGGAAGGTCCAAACTGCTCAATAAAAACAAACTTCTGTGAGGAAAACCCGTGTGACAATGGTGGTACTTGCACCAACGTAGCGGATAGCTATGTCTGCATCTGTCCAACAGGATATAAAGGTAAGAAACCGCGAATCACAAGGTTCTTTACAACTTGATGTTGAGCTGGAATATTCTTTCCCTATCGTCCAAACTGCTCACTGAAAACAAACTTATGTGAGGATAATTCGTTTGACAACGGATGTACTTGTACCAATTTGGCCAATAGCTACTTGAATGTCTGCATCTGTCCAACAGAATTTAAAGGTAAGAAAAGGTACTTTCGCATGCTCTGTATCCAACTATATGTAGTGTTAAGGTCTTCTTTCCTCAAGTTCCATAAGACCCACACGGCGCCTTCAAAAACGAATGTATGCAAAGAAAGCCTGTGTAGCAATTGGGGTACTTGAAGCATTGTAGCGGATAGCTATGTCTGCATCTGTCCAACAGGAGTTAAAGGTAAGAAACTACTTTCGCAGGCAGTACAATGGTGTTTGCAACCTAGTGTTGTGGTAGGATATGATTTCCTTAAAGTCCCGCAAGGTCCAAACTGCCCAGTTAGAACAAACCTCTGTGGGGAGAATCCGTATGACACTGAACTAATTGCACCAATGTAGCCGATAGCTATGTCTGCATCTGTTCAACAGGATATAAAGGTAAAAACAACTACGCGTTACAAGGTTCTTAGCAACTTGGTGTTGATCTAGAATATTAATTCCCTAACAATTTGAGTATCTTTCGGATAGGTATGTCTGTATCTGTCCGATAGGATTTAAATGGAAATTGAAAAGAGCTGATAACTTTGAGCATACCAACAACAACAACAACAACAACAACAACAAAACAGTGACATCCAGATTGCTAAAGCAGTGCTCTTCCAGCCCCGGTAAAGATATATCAAGCATCATTAATAATGAAAACCTGATATAATTTAATCTGCAAATATCAGATTTTCGGATGCTTGACTGGTGATGAAAAAAGGCAAAAGATACTGGTCAAAGTATTGTTTCTGTTTTTGAAAATATTGTAAATATTTTCATTTCTGCTTTACAATATTATTATTTTTTCCCTGCGATTATAGTATACATTCTTACAAAACACGAAATACTAGAAGAACCTTTTAAAAGCAACATGAATAAAAATGTCCTTGAATTGGAAACTGGTAAAAGTCAGTTAAAGACATTTAACCGAGGTCTCCATATTTCCGAAAGCATATATTCCTACCGTAAAAGGCTTTTGAATGATCATTATAGGCGACAAACGTGGTGCAGAACAAATTTGTAAATACCAGTGATATTTCCTGCTTTTAAAGGAGTGGAATGTGAGGTGGAGGTGAGGATATGTTCTTCTGAACCTTGCTTTAACGGGGCCACTTGTCAAGAAGGCATCGGTGTCGCCCACTGTCAATGTCTGCCTGGGTTCAGCGGTGATTTCTGCGAGATAGATGTAAACGAATGCAGCTCAGAGTAAGTTTTATCAATTCATCAAATTTAGACATATGTATACTCATTAGACGTTTCCCAATAAGATCTTTTAGGTCGTAGTTTCACAAGATCAACTTTATAAAGGACCATGCAATAGCCATTTAGGTTATTAATTATGAACACACAGTTTTGTTTTCATTTCGTGAAGTAATACACATGAGCTGTTCCACCAAATTATTCTTGAAATTAAGAATGGTTTAAAGAAGGACTGGATTACGCTTATCAGTGCAATACATGCATGAGTATCCATCATCCGGCAGGATAACTGTTTCCAATGGTTCTAACGGACGTTCTTTAGCGCTTTCCTACCTTGGTGAAACACAACCATGGAAAAAGAATTATTTCAGCATATTCAACGTAAAGCTGGTAGACATGCTTAGTGCATTAGTGTTCCCATACAAAAAAGGGGAAGAACTTGCTTTTTGCATGGTGTTACAATAGAAGTATAGAAAGGATATTACATTTGCAAATAAGAAGTTGATCTTTTATTCATATCTGAATTATTTCATACCACCCACACATATTTATCTTAATACTTCCAAACGTTGGATGTATTTAGAAAATGCTTCCGTTAATGTATTACCCAAATACATAATGTTTTTATTTTGTCAATCCCACAATCATTTGAAATCGGTTCAAACATGGGGAAAATAATATAATATATATATATAATAATAATTCTATCCAAATATTTTACTTTCAGGCCATGTTTCAACAATGGAACGTGCATTAACGAGGTGGCTTACTACCAATGTGATTGTGTAATGGGTTACACAGGATCCCAGTGTGAACAGGTCATCTATCCTTGCCTAGAGTCCCCCTGTGCTCATGGAGGGACCTGTTCACATATCTCTCCTGGCATACATCGGTAAGGAGCATCTACATCTTATGAGACTAAGAATATATTTGTATTGTAGACGAGATATTCATATTATGAAAGGAAGTATTACACGCAAATTCAACATGATGTGAACTATTTCCGTAAAATAAAGTGGGTTTTTGACAATAGAATAATATAATAAATGCAATTTATATAGCGCACGTATCCACTCTGCGGAGGGCGCTTTGCATTATTATTACCCTGGCTTTAGCCCGGCGTATACCAGCGCACATGGCATTTCAAGGAATAAATATTCCTACCAGGTACCCATTCAACTCACATGGGTTGAGTGCAGCACATTGTGGATGAATTTCTTGCTGAAGGAAATTGACGCCATGGGTAGGATTCGAACCTACGACCTTCGCGTTGAAAGGCGAGAGTCAGAACCACTACACCACGACGCCGTGTATTGAACTGTGCGGACACAACAACCACAAGCTGGTTCCGATTTCAATACCATTACAATGGAGCAGTGAATTGGTGTTCGACTTAATTTTACGGAAATAGTTTATATTGTGTTATTATTATTAAAATCATTAAATTGATCTATATCGTCTGTATCCACACTGACAATTGATGTGAATATTTGTTCCGTTATCGACCCTGACTTTAGCCTACCACTCTACCTGAATGAAATCATTTCAAGGAGTGTACAGCAAACGTCAACCAACCGTATGACCTGCGTCTTTGTGCGTCCAGGATTCGTTTTTAATTTAAAAAAAACCGCTAAGCTGAAGCAGGCTAAAACGCAAGGGTGTGAGTCGGTCTTTAATAACAATATGGGAAAGCACTAGATTATCAATGGACATAATCTGCTTATGCTGAAATAATTCAAAATTCGTTTGGCATGCCACATACATATCAGCGCCAACCAAGTACGTCCCCTGCAAATATGCATCGTGCAGTTTGTTCAAATTGCATTGTAAAGGTACTGCCTATTATCATAAAACATGTGATTGAATCTGTATAATAATGATAATAATATCTCTTATTTACCAAGGGTAATTACTTTTAGCTATAAGCTGTTCTTACAGCGGGCCCTGCATAACATAAAGTTTTTATTACCCTTCTCCATTCTTAAATGCCGAGCGCATGGCAAGAAGGCAGATTGTCCCATATGTATAAGTCTTTGGTATGACTCGGCCGGGGATCGAACCCACGACCTTCCGTTCATGGGGCAGACGCTCTACAACTGAACCACACATGTCCGATGATACAGATAGATCCTTACCTTTCTTTTCCTTTAATGCTTTACAGGTGTTACTGTCCGGAAGGTTTCACTGGTGGCAACTGCGAGATAGACATCAACGAATGCAACAGTTTCCCTTGCTTCAACGCAGAGGAGTGTATAGACGGTCCCAACGGTTACTCATGTGTGTGCAAGGTTGGATTCAGCGGTGTACATTGTGAAGATGAGATCGTTGAGTGTGTATCATCACCGTGTCAGAATAACGCCACGTGCGTGGATCTTCCGGGTAGTTTCTCGTGCGAATGCTTGCCTGGGTATGAAGGAGTATTTTGTGAGGTAATAACGACATTAATGATGCGCGCATCTTATACCGTTGAGTGTTTCTCCAGGTCGTGGTTAAAGTTACGCACGACTTTAAGGACTGGTGTATGTCAACCAGTGTAATACCCGTAGGATTCTCGATCATTTGGCACAAGAACTGATACCAGTCGTGTGTAAAGTCGTTCTTAAAGTTTTTCTTATCATGGTGAAACACCAACCTGGCCAGAGGTCCAAGCCTTCCGGGTCAGAGGTAGGGGACAGGAAATCGCTGAGGGGTGCAAACCTTCAGCTGAGGAGCGTTTTTATCCTGTCAGCTTCTCAGAGGAGAGGACGCAAAAGTTGAGCGAACGATCCATTTTTCTTGACAGCTCCTTCGTGGGAGGGGCATAAAATTTTGGCTGGTGATCTTTTTTTAATTTGTCAGCTATTCAGGGCCGACGCCAAATATAAGCCGAAAACCCTTTTAGTGTCAGCCCCTCACGGGAGCAAAAGTGACTGTGTTGTTCTTATCAGCTCCTCCGAGAGGGGCAAAATTTTAGCTGGTGACTCCATTTTTGTAAGCTCTTCAAGGAGCGCAAAATATGAGCAGATCGTCACATTTGTTTGTTTCCTACTGGGGTTGAGGTTCAACATTCGTCCTAATATAACGGAATTATTCACACAATTATAGTTAGAGAATAATGATATACTATTATAATACATTATATAATAATGTGTATATATGATTATGGTTGTTTTGTGAAAATTCCCCCTATCCTCGCAGAATGATATCAACGAATGCACGTCTCAACCTTGTCAGCATGGTGCGACTTGTATGGACGAAGTGAACGCCTTTAGCTGTGTTTGCACTGCCGGATTTATTGGGGACACATGCCAAGTAGCCTCAGCCCCACAGTGCTACCCAACCAATCCATGCCTGAATGGTGCTACGTGTTTAGGGAGCAGTGACAGTGCGAACTACACATGTGACTGTTTGGCAGGCTTCACAGGGACTCAGTGTGAACAGAACATCGACGAGTGTATTGGTAATCAATGTACTAACGGCGCAACTTGCATCGATAAGGTAATTATTCAAATTATTCAAATGATGTGGATAGTGTGGTTTTACATTTTACTGGAATCATTTAACACTAAATGATAGCAACAGCATGGTACTAATAAACATTTTATGCCAACTGACTAATGGAACCTTTTCAACTCAGGCATGTTCTAAAATCCTCAGGGTCGGTTTTCCTTCATGATTCCTTTCAATACATCCAATTGTGTGGGATTTCTTAGAAAAGAATCTGACATTTACAAATTTATTCCTTTTTCTCACCTAGGTGAATGGGTATACCTGTCGCTGCCTGCCGGGCTATGAGGGCGCTCTATGTGATGTAAACACTGATGACTGCAACCCAAATCAATGCGAGAATAATGCGATGTGTATCGACCTCGTCAATGATTTTACGTGCGATTGTCCCCAAGGTACCATCTTATTATCATAAATATCATGCAAAATCCTGATTGATCCCCATTTGATCTCGTTCTATGCAGTTTCTATTGTGATCCAGAAAGATTATGCAACAAGATTTTTCACTCTACAGTGCCCAAGTGACACTTGATCTTACCCAATTTTAATCAGAAGTGGTTAGATCCTACATAAGATGATAAGCTATCTATGTCTAAAAGGTGTATACAGAGTAGTATCCTTTAAACTATTTAATCTGACTAGATTATTCTGATGTGTACATTGAGTTAACTTTTAAAACGCCGTATTCCGCCGGTGGTAACTGTAACTACCTTGAACAATGTAAACCATATTCTCTTCAATGATCCTATCCTTTCAGGTTTCAGTGGAACGCTTTGCCAAGTAGATGTGGATGAATGTGAATCATCACCTTGTCAAAATGGAGGTGTTTGTAGCGATCGGGAAGGATCTTTTGAGTGTGACTGCCCTGACGGTTATGGGTGCGTATAATAATAATAATATTCATTATGATAATTATGATAATAATGATACTTATCATAATAGTGATAAAAAGGTATATATTAATAATAATGATGATAATTAAAATAGTAATCCTATTCATGAAAACAATAAATTATGGGAAAAACTTCATCAGCATGATGAAATAACAAATAGATAAATTAAAAAAGAGAACTTTATAAATTTACCAATGATAATGATATCAATGATAATAGGAACAGCAATACCGTAATGATAATGATACTATAGAATTATGATAACAACAATAATAACTACCCTCTTGAAACAAACTAGTCGAATGTAGTGGGACGGTGCGACAAGCTCGAAGTGGTGTACACGTGTTGGAATAAGCACTCGAAGAGCTGCAACAGGTTGAGGTGTTCAAAGCAAAACGAACCGAAATTCGATTTATTTTTATTTAATCACAAACGGAGACAAAATTGGCGATATTTGGTGGCGGAGAAGCTGGCGAAAAGTGTGAAAATGAATATTCTGCGGACTGGACGATAAATGTACGACGAAATCTAGCTCTGCGACATGACGAACGGGAAACGAAAAAATGGCCACGCCTTCCTGCATGTCGCCGGGTTTTATTGCCCATTAATACAAGCAGCGAATGAAGAGAGACCTTAACCAATCATCGCACATCTTCCGCGCATTACATCAATGCAAATCATAATCTGCGCCATTTCGAGGCGGGGATTTACATGAATGACATAAACTGCCCACATGCATGGTGTACGGGCCGTTTCGAGCATCGCCAGGTAGCCACGCCCACACTAGGCGGAGCTTCCGATTCTCGAGCAATCAAACCAATTAATTAATTTTAGGTATTCCGGAAAAACACCTTTAGAAACCGCATACTTGGACTTAAAATGCCAACCATCTAGTGCAGTGAATGTCAATTCATGTACATCGCACAAACATAAAGAATACAAAATGTCATACTTAACCCAACCTAGCACCTGGCAATATTCATATACATTGGAATAACAACCTTTGTTAATAGACCACTTTCGCATTCCATGAATACTACTTATTTCTAAGCGATCGCTTAGGAACCCAAAATAGGACTGTTGTAAACTCCAAACATTAATACTTAAATCGACCGGGCCGAGTTAGTGGTCTAGCGCCCTCTCTTAACAATTAGCAATAGTAATACCACAGTAATGGTGAAGCGTTTTGGGCCATCTTTCCAGTCCATCACACGAACATGAACAAATGAGTAGTCAGATGAATGTTGAAAATATTATGCCAATCAAATATGATGAGTTCCTTTTTTGATTTTGACTGAATTTGAGTAAAACTCGATCACACCAACCACCCATTGTATACGCCGAGTCTGCACATGTTGATTAAAAACAGCCAACTATCTTTTGCGGTCGAATCATCTTGAAATGATGACTGGTAGTACTCTTTAATTCAGATAGCTCAATTTCAAATATGTAACAGATCCTTATAATCAGCACTTGTGCTATTTAATAATCAAACTCTTACATTTCATTTACTATTATATTTCTTCCAGTGGCGCCATGTGAGAGACAGACATTGATGATTGTGCAGCGCAACCCTGTGTGAATGGTGCGACTTGCATGGATGGTCTCGATAGCTTTACGTGTACCTGTGCACCTGGCTTTACTGGTCAACAATGCGAGAATGGTAACGGAGTTACATTCATAATGTATCTAACATTAATACAATCCAAAATGGAAAAAAAAACTTTAAAAATTCATGAAAGGGTAGCGTATTTTAACACTCAAGAGAAAGCAACATTAAGTCCACACAAGTGTTGATATATTTCTATGCAATTAATGGTTTTGCTCATGTTGGTTAAATATCATCCTACAAATAATGGTACATACTATTAGTAAAATCGGGCAAAAGTTTATCTTACACTGGACAACATGCTGAACACACAACTATTGCTTTAAAAATGTCCAACTTATGGGTGGAATCGCAAAATATCGAGAAAAAATAAATTGAGTCGATGATTTGGACATGGCTTAACTGAAAGTTTTTTAACACTATGTTTGCTATAGCAAACTCTATGTTTGCTATATATATAGAACTCTACGTTATGACAATTCTAAATTCCTAAACTGATTTATATTGCTTTTTTAATGTCTTGTGGCAACCAGACAAAGAAGGACACAAAATGTTTCGTTTGATTGGGTTTATCAAATAGCTAGAAATAGCTTGAATTATCGTTGACTCCTTTTCTTTTCATATTTTCCTTTAACGCATAGAATAATGACCTGTAATTCGCATGAGTCTCCAAATCCATTGAAAAGGCATTTCGATTTGATTTTCATATCGATACCGATGTGATATTTTCAAAATCGCATATTATCCTTTAATAGATTGGTCTCAATTGTATTCATGGTATTGATCGACAAGTTTTAATAGATTTCCTTCTAAATCACATTTCATATATTTTCCAAACAGCTCTTCCATCAAACTACGATTTAATCTTCGTCGAAAGAGGTTCTTTGCTTGTTCGTGATTCAATATTTTCCAGAATGCAACCTCAATGGCTAACACTGTCGCTATGGTTACGAACCGTTTCATGCCCTGCATCTTTCAGTCTTCTTCACCTTCAGCAATCCTCTGGGACTACATTGGTCTCAATCGAGAACCCTTGCTCATTAAGTGTCACCATGGATGGGTATGCCATTATCATTATTGTTATTATTGTACTTTTTTTTAATTTTGTTATTATTATTATTGTTATTATTATTATCATTGATTTTATTGTTATTATTATCATTATCATTAGTACTATTATCATTTGTATTGTCATTATTATAAATATTGTTGTTGTTGTTCCTGACTAAATTTGATTCGAGTGAGAACCCTTATTCATTTAGCGTTGCCATGGATGGGTTGGTTCTTATTGTTATTATTATTATCATTATCGTTATTGTTAGTATTATTATTGTCATTATTATTAGTATTGTTATTATTATTATTAGTATTGTTATAATTTCATTGTTATCATCATTAGGATTATTATTTATGTTATTATTTACTATTATGATTATTGTTGATGTTGTTGTTGTTGTTAACTTCATTGGTTTAGCATAGAAACCCTTACTAACTTAGTGTCGTCATTGATGGGTATGATGCTATTATTGTTGTTATCATTATTATTACTATGATTGTTATTATAACTATATAAACCATTTACCTTGTAGGCAAAAGATTAAAACACACAAGGATTTGCCATCAAAGAAACAATGAATACCTGCAGATGAATTGAAATGATTTCCATGTTGTACAAAATGAGAGCCGAATCTCTACAACCCAAAGTTTTTCCATCACAAACAACCATCAATGCAATCCAGATAAAAACTTATTCAACCCGTAAAAAATACACCAACATATGAAGGGGATTAAATACATGATGTTAGCAGCACATCAACATAATCAAATGACAATCCAGGATTTATGAAAGTTTCAATAATTCAATGAAATATCTTTCGGGGAAAGATCGTTAACTATACACTAGAATATGATTCTCATCTGCACCATCTGTATCATGGTATTACCAATTAATCACGTTTTTGAGCAGTTTTGAGGCTGACATGCGTTTATGAGATGGCACGTGGCCTCGTAACGGTATGTCTGATTTCCGTTAAATTTGGTCTTAACAGTTGCGGGAGACTTGAAAAAAAAGTCACCGAGCCACGTGATCAAAGATTTTTGCACGGCGAAATGATCGCAAAATTTTCCAGAATAGGGGGGGGGGGCGGCCTACTTATGGTTCAAATACAATCAACTTAGTTGTGGTCCCAGGTCTTCTGATTTCTCTAGCAATTGGTGTTGATGTTCTTGATGTTCTTGAGCTCGTAAGGACATGAAAATATGATTGCTCTATTTGCACACAGAAAGCTATCTATTTATTTTGCGTACTTCTATCTTTTTTTAGTGTGTATATGATAAATACCTCTGGTGATTTCATCATTTACATTCAAGAAAAAGTATGGATCAATGATTATGTATCAGCTTTAACATTGATATTTCATTCCTCCCCTCTCAACTCGCAGCCAATCCTTCGACACGGGGACTGACCTCTGCGACTATGTATGGCACCACGTGTTCTTCACCTGGGATCTTCAATACTTTGGTAATTGGGAGCTTAGTGTCGATGGGATATCTGTGGATAGTGGAAGTAACCTTGCTTCAATCAGCAGTCGAGATGTACTAACGATTGGTACATCACAGATGGAAGCACAAGGTGAGAGCTCAATAAGGGGTAATAATGATAATGATAATGATAATGATAGTATGGTAATAATAACAATATAGTCATACTACTACTAATAATAATACTACTAATAATAGTAATGACAAAAATGATGATAATAATAATAACAATAACAAGAATAACAAATAGAATAAGCAGAGCAAGAAGAAGTAAAAGAAGAAGAAGAAGATGATGAAAGTAAAAATCCGTTGATGATTTGAATCTTATTTTCTATATGGTGTCTATGGACACATGTGACGAACCGACCTCGCAACTTCCTCAATTGCAGGTCTGGAAATGATAACAGACGGAAGCGATTCTCGGTTAATTTGTATACGTCTTTGTACGTCCAACTTCACATCTTATCTATGTTACCCCATTTCATGAACTTTCTCATCTACAAGCATGTTAATATAAACATTATATGTAGTTTCCAAAGTAGGTATGATTTGTGCATAACTATTTGATGCCCCATACGGAAGTTTTTGGAATTCGGAATTGGCATGATGATTAATTATATATTTTAGTGAAAAGATCGATCAAGTTCTTACGGGGGTGTCCGCCCATACCACCCCGCCCTCTTATGTGCCCCCGCACCTGATCACAATCTAATTCTACAATATGAAACAACTTGAAACCCCTGTTTTGATCTAATTTTGTACTTTTCAGATCTGGTATTCGTGAGCAGCTTCAACATGTGGAGTTCGCCGCTGAGCGAAGAAGATCGTTCCGAACTCACAACAACGTGTGTTACAGGATTCTTTGGCAACGTCATTTCTTGGACTGAATTCGTGGTTGAAGTCACCGAATCGAAAGACGTATTATCAACATCACCTTCTCTTTGTGACTGTAAGCCAGCTACTTTTTCAATGAACTTTCGTATTATATATATTTTGAAAATAAATAAGGTTACAAAAAATAAAAATATTAATCTATTGCTTTGTTGAGAAGAGCGGTCAGTTGGACTGACTTTGTGGAATCAAAATGTTACTGCCGATTCGGGTGGTTTGGGAACAATTTTGTTTTGTCAAGGCATCGTAGACTCTTCTGGATATGGAATTTGAGTCCGGGCTTGTTTTTGTTTCGGCCATCTTGGACATGCATATATTTTTCTTACAAAATTAGTCAGTCTAGATGGCAAACTTTTAATATTATCTGTTTATTTCATTTTCATGGATGAATGAGAACCTTCATTCTTCCTCAATTTCATTGAAACAAAAAAACACCATATTATCAGCGTTTTGATGAATTAATCATTAATTATAACCTTTAGTGTGGTGATATTTTAGTTCCAAAATAATTGCAGTATTTACATCATACCCATTCTAACTTATATCATAGCAGCATAGTCAACTGGACATGATGATATAACTTTTAATAAATGTTTTGCATGTGTTTTTGTTATTATCATCCTATTTGACAGCCTTTGATGAATGTGTGAGCAACCCATGCAAGTATGAAGGCACATGTACCAATCTACCTAACCAGTTTACTTGTACGTGCAGAGAAGGGTTTACCGGACCTACCTGTGAGGGATTTGTGGATATATGTGAAGAGAACTACTGTCAAAATGGCGCTACGTGTTCCACGGTGGAGGGCGAGTTACGGTGTGCGTGCGAACCGGGTTTCTTTGGAGACCACTGCGAATATGAAACCAGTAAGTAGTGAAATTATTAGGCTGTTGGACTTTACGATTGATCACAAATTGTCCAGGTTCAGCAATAAGGTGCTAACGCTAATTTAATTTACATCGGTCCAGAAAAACAGCGACTATACCTTTGGAAAATGGTATGCATATCGTTTTTAAAACGATATTTCACTTTTTTTTTAACATAACGGTACTCTCGAAATGGTTCCACAGACTAATGTGCAAATATCAATTCTTTTTCGAATCTAGACGTATATGTCTGTACTTGCTTTTTTACACCATGAAAGGAATATTGTATAGATTGTTTGTGAACCCCATGATAATTATAAATAAGCGCGTGCTTACATTGTAACCTGAGCAAGCGATAAGTACCCCTATTACCACACCCGAATATATGGAACACTTTCAAATACGGTATTCCATTACTCCTTTGAAAAAGAAAAGGGTCTGGAATGTGTGGCCTACATGTACCAAGCAACACCTATGGTGCACATTGTAAAAAGTTTCCTATACTTGTTTTTCTTCATTTTCCAGCAAACAATGACAGAATTGGAATTTGTAATTTGCATCTCCTCTCAAAAATTGAAAATATATATGAAGGATGTGAATAATCACTTTACTTTTGATTTTCATTCAAAATATTTTCAGTTGATGGAGGATGGAGTGGTTGGAGTCCATGGACCGATTGCCCGGTCACCTGCGGAGGAGGAGAGCATTCTCGATACAGGAGTTGTGATAATCCAGAACCCCAAAACGGCGGGCAACCATGCACTGGGGCTAGTGAGGAGGTGGAGTCGTGCAATACAGAAGAATGCCCAGGTGGGACCACAATGAATTCAAAGGCCTCTTGTCATAGAAAATGTTTTAAAAACACAGAAATCTATTTTATATTGTTCAAATAGGTTTTATTGATTCAGATTTAGCACTTTCTGTATCACAAATAACTCACAGTTACGTATCCGACTATTATTTATTGCGTTTTAGTACTTTTTGTAACACCCAAAAAGCCACAGTACCCGACTGCCAACATTCTATTTACTAAACAAATATATAACACGATATAAACTATTTCCGAAAAATTAAGTCGAACGCAAATTCAATGGTCCTTTGTAACGCTATTGAAATCGGAACCGGCTAGTCATTGGTGTGTCCGCGCCGTTGAATACAAGGTGTACGGATATATTGTCTGCGTTCGACTTCATTTTTTTTCAGAAATAGTTTATATCTTGTTAATATATAAAGTCCAGCTAATGGTAGCCGTGTCTAAATTGCAAAGATTTACCAAGATTATTTTTGTAGTGCCATAAAACACGTGTATACCATTTCTTCAAAACAGATTGAGATGACCTTATTTGAAAAACGTGTATAGCTCACCGGTCACATGTTTTTAAAATGCATGGAATTGCTCAATTTAATATTTTATTGACAATCTATTTCCAAAATTTCTGATTGATGTCGCCTTGTACATCCCGAAATTGTTTCACACCGGTAGTGTATATTATCATTATCAAGATGTAGATTGTGTTGTGTGCACCGGAATTCTGTAATGATTCTCTTAGCGGGTGGCAGCGGTGGGATTTGACACACGTAGATCGCGCTATATCTAAAATTAAGCGTTTGCAACTTTGCAAATTTTCGAGAGCGGGAGAAATATCTAAACTTACATGAACCTGATGATTTTCTTTTCAATTCTTTGTTATTTGTGTGATTTATTAAGGTCACCATTTACCTCCAAATAAAGAACACGATTTTCCACAAAGAGATATCTTCCTAAAGTGGGGCTTGGGCAAAACATTACTAAACCCAAGCATGCAAGATCAACATTTTGGTGGATTGGTCGATTAGCCTGCACGACCCGCATAATAATTATAAATGTTTATTTTGTAGAAATGGATTTCGTATTGTTATAAATTTGAAATAAAACCAATCAAAAATTCGTCGAAGACATTGCGTTGATGAGCAATGTATATATTTTCCCTTATGACGTAATGATTTTCCCTCTTCTTGGATTGAATATAAAAAGAGGGAATTCAGAGTTAAATTTGAGTAAAACCGGAGCAAACTACCAGTATTTGTATTATTTTTCACTCTGTTAAAATGGCCTCCATATTCACTCATCAATTTTAGAGTAGCCTATTAAAGATAAAGAAGACATTCATTTTTTTCTTTTTCTCTTAAAAATCATTTTTTTCTAAAGTAGACAAATGTGCTCAATATTTCTCAAAAGCAAATATGTTCTACAACTATGGTCTCTTATAGGGTGTCTCGAGCTGAGACGGCCAGTGAATGGTAACATATACTGCGACGAAACACCGACTCTGATTACGTGCACGATGAAATGCCGACCAGGCTACGAACCCGAGAATTCAAAGTACGAGAGAGATGAGTATTTCTGCGGTGTAGTGACGAATTACCGCTGGAACCACCAGACTCCTGCCAACCCGTACGCCAAGCTGCCGAGTTGTGTTGGTAGGTTGATATGGGAAACGTCTTCTTCTTCTTCTTTAGTTGGGTTCATCAGACTTGGTCAGGAGAACTGCAAAACCTCAACTTTTTATTCATATTCAATGAATTTAAAACATTTACAAATACATTCTGTTTCACGCCATGCTGTGCTTAAAAACAATCAAGATTCATCAGGTGTGAAACACAATTCTGATATTTTGTATTTTCTTTTCACTTGCTAAAGTTAATAAAATCTTATGCTATTCTAAAGAATCCATATAATATATACAGAGCGGGTCATTTTGATAAACGATCTATATGAATCCCAAATGTTGGTATTGCCCGCAATTTTGTAAATTCCTTTGAAAATAAATCAAGTATTTTAATCAAATGTTGTAGTCTAGCAAACTACAGAAGAACACTCCTGAACAATGTTTCAGAGGTACATGACCACGCACAACAAGTGAATGTCTAGAATATAGAACATCAATCAGTAATTTATCCATTATTGGCGGCCTCACCTCAACATTTTTAAACTGCCCAATATCATATCTGCATTGTAATGTCCTCAAATATTCACAGAGGTCCAGAAAGCTACAGAAGCAAACGGTTTCTCCAGCGTGGCATATCCCGGAGCATTCTGTCAGTCGGCGGAGGATAAGAAGACGATTGAAGAAGCCTTTGAAGAACAACTTCTCCAGTACGCATTGGAGTTTGAATGTCTTGTTCTCGGGACTTGCGAAATTGAGAATATAGAAGTAAGTATTTTGTTGAAGTAAGAAATGAATTTGTCAGGAAAGGTTTGAATCCTGAGTTTACAGATACATTGCAAAATTATAATGAATATATTTCAAAATTGTGTCACATCGCTGAAAAGCATGTTTATTTCTCTGAATAATGATTAAAAAAAAGCAAAAATATAATAGATTTATCTCGAAATTGTGACACATCGCTGAAAATAGTGCTCACTCATTTCTCTGAATAATGATAGTAATACAGATGATGAACGGCTTTTATATAGCACATATCAACTCTTCACAAGAATTCCCTAAGCGCTCTACAATTGCAACATTATTACTTTGTCTTTAGCAGTGCAGCTATTAAGCTTTTTCATGGCATAAATTCATACCAGGTACCCATTCATCACCCTTTGAGACGCATAGTAATCGATCCAAAGTGTCTGTGTTCCTCATTTAATTTCCACCAAAGAGTAGCAAAGATTGTTGAAGATTACTCTAAAAGACAACAAAAAAATAAACTTGTTCAGATTGTTATATAGTTGTAACTGTAAGCATTTATGTAGCATATGTTGCCTCTCTTCTCACCAGTTTGTGTATGTGTATATCAAAAATCCAACTTAATCTTACCAATTAAAAATGATATATTTGTAGTTAATCAGTTATTTTTATATTATCTAGGCGCTTGACTGTCAATCGGTCTCTGTGAGCCGGTATTATAGACGACGCGTTAGGGCAACAGGCACCGGTGTGACAATTATGGTAACGACGTTACAAAATCTAACATGTAAGTCTTTATCACTCATCGATTCTGTGTTATCAAATAAATACTTATTGTTATATAATCAAGTTGCAAAAAAAAAAAGTTACAAACTCATATTGCCAAAAACGTAATGATCATTCATTTCAAAATGTATTTAAAACACACAATTAGCCAGTGTAAATAAAGTAACAACAATAATGATAATTGGTAATAAAATGATAAAAAATAACAATAACAATAAGAGTAATTATAATGATAACAATAATAATGGTGGCTACTTGTATAGCTCTCAGGTCCACCTTATCAGTGCTCATGGAGCTGAAAGCTTTACACTAACCATTACACGGCTCTAGCTGGCAACCATTGCGGCGCTCCGCATTACAAGGAATTCTTTCCTGCCGTCCCCATTTACCTCACCTGGGTAGAGTGCAGCACAATGTGGATAAATTTCTTGCTGAGGGAAATTGACGCCATAGGAGGGATTCAAACCTACGACCCTCTGGTTGAAAGGCGAGAGTCAGAACCACTACACTACGGCGCCTCCACAATAATAGTACTACTAATAATAGTAATTATGATAACATTTTTAGGGCGCTTTAAACAGATGTTTCAAAGCGCAGGTGGATTGTCTAACACAATACCAGTAGCGAATCAATGCAACATACAATAAATTACAAGACTTGACAAATAAAGGACAAACTCTTACAACTCTTCTTTTTTTTTTCTTTTTGGAATAGATGGGGATGTAGAAGGCTCGCAGCCATTAGACAACTTCTTGGAAAACTTTGGACGACTGGTTGAGGATGATTCTCTTATATTGACAATCGATAGTCAGCCGTTAGAACCAAACAAAACATCTGTCCTTCTAGAAGCATTTCAGAAGTGTCCACCCGGGACGCTTACTGCCCAGCAGTTTGGATATTGTGGTAATTATGCTCTATTTGATATGTTATTTACATTATGCATCTCTTAACCTTTGAATTATTTTAACATTATTAAGCAACAACATATTTGATAACAATCGATTTAACAAATTAATCTTTGAGGATGATTATCTAATATTGACAATCGATAGTCAGCCGTTCGAACCAAACAAAAGCTCTGTCCTTCTTGAGGCGTTTCAGAAGTGTCCGCCCGGGACGTACGCCCAGCAGTTTGGATATTGTGGTAACTTTATTTCCCTCTCTCGAGTTTACTTCTGTCTTATTGCTTACGCGATAGCTCGTGGAGTTGCGATGTCATAACAGCCACACCCTTACAACCAGATTTTGAAGTTAATAGTTACACTTTGAGCGAATTGTTAGTCTTTTTAGTTACGGCTTACGCAGAAAAAATGAATTGTATTTGTCATATGATATTTGCGTTACAGAAAACAGAAATTACAGAAAACAGTCAGTTTTTTTTTTGTCTATTGTTATTTTATTTATTTAAAAAGATGCCAAAAATGCAAAGAAAATTAGATATGCTTGTGAGATCCCATGTTTGTATATGACTTGTCATAACATTATGCACGAAAAAACATATTTGAAAACTAATCTTGAGCAATTGAGAACATAGAAATACACATCAAAAAATAACAAACAAATGTAAGTCGATAACTCCCAAGTGACGGATTTGATTTTTGTCAATAGGAGGCTGGGAAGGATATTCATTCTACGCGATGGCGATACACAAAAATACCTTTTTATTAAACCTAAAATGCATCATCAAAGAATCTACAACCCATTAGCTGTTGCCAACGGAATCTAACACCCCCCCCCCCCCTCCAACATGGATCCGCCCTTGTTCCTTTTCACCATTTTTATCTTCTATTCCTAGTACCACGTGGCTCTGGGACGTATTATTCATTTCTACCTGACGAAATTGAGTATGAATACACCCCTCCCAACCCGCCCCACCCTCTCCCCCAACACTTTGGACCCACCCTTGTTCCATCCTTACCGTTTTATCCATTCTATTCCTAGTACCATGTGGACCCGGGACGTACTATTCATTCCTACCTGATGACATTGAGTTTGAATGTAACCCATGCCCTCTCAACACGTACCAAGAAGACCAGGGTCAGACGGAGTGCATCCAGTGCCCCAATGGGACGGTGACCGCTGAACCATTCTCGACTAATTCTTCCGATTGCTATGGTATGAATTCAATAATATGATAATTATACAAGCAATTGGAATAGGAAATGTTTCCATAGAGGACGGTGGCATCGATGATGGGGATGATGATGATAATGATGATTATAGCGATGATGGCGTTGATGATGATGATGATGCTAATGATGATGATGATTATGATAATGATGATGATGATGATGATGATATTGATAATGGTGATAAAATAATGATGATGATTATGATAATGATGATGATGATGATGATGATGATGATGATGATAATATTGATAATGGTGATAAAATAATGATGAAGATTTTGATGATGGTGATGATAATGATGATGATGATGAAGAAGATGATGAGGATGACTACGACGATGATAATGATTTAGCTAGCTGATGAGGATTAGGAAGATGATATTGATGATAGCGATGATAGTAGAGAGAATAAAAACAAGAATGTAAAAGGTGCTGGAGAAGGACTGACAGGCTATCTACTGAAGATGTGAATACATTGAATAATAGTTTCCTAAAAGGATTACTTTGAAATGAAAATTATTAAAATAATTATTTAGATGTTGATAAATACTGACTACAAAGGTGATAATGATGACCATGATTGTGATATTCACGATGATGATGATGAGTTTGATTATTATGAGGATAATTATGATGATAATGATGATGATGATGATGATGATGATGATGATGATGATGATGATGATGAGGATGAGAATGATCATATTGATGATAGCGATGATTATAAAGAGAATAAAAGCAAGAATGTAGAGATGGTGGAGAAGGATTGGCAAACTATCTACTGAAGATATGAATACATTGAATACTGGTTTCCTAAAACCACCCTTCCTCAACATAATTATCCTTAAAGATAATGTGATTGATTAGAATTATTAGTTCGATGTTAAGGTTGATAAAATTGAGAAGTCCTTTAAAATATCTACTATGGATAGGAATAATTCAAGTTCTCGTGAAACTTAAAAAAATACAAAAAGAAATGTCAACAATGATGATAAGGAAGAAGAAGGGGAAGAAATACAAAGAAGATGATAACGATGATGATGGTGGTAGCGCTGGCGGTAAGGACTCCGAGAGGAGACGTGTTATCTTCTTCAGACGTGAAAGTGTTGATGTTTAATGCCATATAACTATATTTCTTCCAATTCTCTTTAAAAGTATAACGATTCTAATGTCTAAAATAATGATTTTGGTGATTTACGATGATGATTTCACTGAAACTGTTGGTGGTGATGGTGAAGACGAGAATCGCTGAATGTTTTTTGGCCTCGAAAGATGATAATCTTCAGTAATAAGTTTGATGATGGCTTGAATAACACTGTCGTTCGTGAAGTGATGATAATAGGTGTGATCTTTTATAACGCCAAAATCCTCTTTCTTTCTTTTCTAAGTTCCGGAATACATTGCACCTGTCACATCGGAACCAGGCATGGAGAAGAGAACCAAGATCATCATCTCTGTGACCACCATCCTAGCAGGATTATTTGCTATTTTAGGTCTTTCGGTCTGGTACTTACTCTGCTGCAGGTGAGTAAAAGACAAAATCTATATTTGCCTGTAATAATAGATTACTGCCCAGGAAAAATAACCTCCAAAGCACTTAATTGATTTATCATTTTGACTGGGAGTATCAAATGTAAGATATGGGGCCTGTAATATAAAAGATGCAATAACGCTTACGATGAATATTATGTACCATAGAGATACTATTAATTTTAAATCTCTTTTATGTTACAAGTCCATGAATTGGTGCATCAAGGAGACATGTATCAATTTCTGATATAGTTTTTCTGCAGATTTATCAACATTTTCAAGTGCTCAATATATCATAAATGTCAGTAATCAAATACTGTAGCCAAGCTAACCATGCTCTCACTTGATGAATTACTACAAAGAAAAATGTCTTATATCACAATGGTGAAATCCGTATTTAAATATATTTAAATAAACATGTATCATCTTCAAGAACCTTACAATTTGATTACTCTATGTATGCCCAAGAAGTGTAATCACTTTGCTTTTTTTTCAATTATTAATGATCACTTTCGCCTATATGTTTTCACTCAGTTAATGCCCTTTTGATAAAAGCCTTAACAGAATATAAAACAAATCATTCTCTGTTATCTCAGGTCTCGAGAAAAAGTGTCAAGTACACCAAACGAATCGTATGCCCTGGAAGATCAAGGGGGACCTTCTGGTTCAGCCAAAGGGGTGAGCGAGACAACTGCCACGGGTGATGACCAACTAACGAAGGAATCGAACCTCGGTCCTACCGATCCTGCAACATCGCGTTCCCCTAGTCCTGGGCACGGCTCGCCTGGTCATACGCCTCGTCCAAAGTCGGCCTTCGATGTCCACAAGCCCCTGGAGCAGTACAACCCCCACGGGGGAATGTCGGAGGGGATCTCCTGCTGAGTTATTCAATTTTTTCAATTCAAAATAACATTTATTTTTTTCCTTCAAACTGACACATTTCTGTATACATCGATACAATATTCAAAAATAGAAAATCAAATGTCAATAATATACAGAAATAGCATAAACAAAATACATACAAATTAAAGGAAAGGGCGCAGATCCAGTTAGCACCTAAGCCATCGGCAGCACCTGTTCACTCGTCCCCACCCCCAGCGGAACCGGCTTCATCCATCTCAATAAAGCCATCGTCACCAACCAAAGCCCAAACATCATCCCTAGCGTAGCAACCCCTCATTTGCAGGCAATGCAAAGTGACTTTGCCAGCCAAAATATGCCTTTTTTTAAGTTTTTTCTTTCTTTATTGTTAAAGGGTAGTGTTGAAAAAAGAATTCCTGACATAGCACCAGTGCACGGGATATCCAATTGTGTTTTTTTGTATTGAGTAATAGAGCACGTTTTAATGAAAGTATTTGCTATCTTAATAATGACATCGACCATAAGTAGCATAGCACCGGTCCATTCATCCCCTACCCCTGCGGATTCGTCTCAGGAATGTCATCATCACCAAACCTAGCACATCCAACATCATCACTAGCATAGCGCCGGTCCACTCATCCCAAAGACAATGACAATGACAATTTATTTCACGTGCACCTCAAAGGTATATATTGGGGATAATCAAGCATGAAATACAAAGGTTTGTTAACATGTTAAAGTGAGAATATTTACAAATGAGCGGAATCGTCTTCATCAATCACAATAAAGTCATCATCACCAACCCCAACCTAAACATCATCACTAGCATAGTTCAGATTCTGAACGGTTTCATAATTTCTCTACACCCAAATCATCTGATATACCCCAGCATACCAGCGCGACCGATAGATGGCGTGATCATATCTTTATACAGAACGCAAGAATTTTGGGTCCGAGATTTTTTCGTCACCCATGAATCCTCGGGGTCGCGCCCTCTCTCGGTCTGGCAGCAGTGGAAAGAAAAGTGGTCGGGAGGATATATATCGCACTCTTAAAAAATCGTTTAGAATCTGAACTATCACTAGCATAGCACCGGTCCACACATCCCCTCCCCCAGCGGAACCGGCTTCATCAATCTCAATTAAGCCATCCTCACCAACCCCAGCCCAAACATCATCCCTAGCGTAGCAACCCTCATATTCAGCTTATTCTCATTTTTTGTAGTTAAAGGATATTGATTGCATGTTAGCACAAATCTCCTCACATATATAACACCAATTCACAGGGTATTCAATTGAATAGAGGGGATAATTTATAGAGTAATATAGCTCGTTTAAATAAAAGTGTATACAATTATAATTAAATTCTTTATATTCTTTATCTTCTTTCTCTTCACAAGGAAGTGATCAAATCTATAGATAAACAAGGTAAATTGAAAACTCTATGATGCCACAATAGCTCAGAGCTGTCACTTCAGAAAACCATTTTGTCCCTATTTATGGCAAACACGATATAAATAATTTCCGAAAAGTTAAGTGGGCCACAGATGATAGAACTGTACGCCGAGTACTCAACTGTGCGGACACAGCAATCGCAGACCGGTTCCGATTAGAATAAAATTACAAAGGACCATCGAATTTGCGTTCGCCTTTTTTTTTCGAAAACAGTTTATATCATTTTGCCGCATTGAACGACAAGAGAATCTGGTAGACAAAAAATCACTTATAAATTTGCATTGCTGTGTTGTAATCTCTTCATAGAAACACCTTTTATCAAATTAAAATAAAATAACCTAATTTTTTTTATTCTACTCCTTTTAAATATTATCCTCCATTGATCGTAAATGTGAACTAACTAATAGCGCCATGCGCACGCTATATACAGTAGATAGCCATCATTAGCATTGTTATTAGTATTATCATTATTATTATGTTTTGCAAGCCTATAATTCAAAGCATGCGATAAGAACCATAAACATGAATGGCGAGTTTTGCGAGTTTTAATGCAAACAACTAGGGCTAAATCAAAATGTATATTCAGCATTATGCCTTTTTTCAGTTTGTTGTGATTGCTGTGTAAATGCAAAATAGACCCAATATATGGAGTAAAATTGAAGGGAAAATTAATGTATTTTGTGCAAGAGATATATATATTCAGCTAATTAGTTTCAGAATTCGAGTACAGTTATATACAATGTTTCCAATAAGAAAACGTGTAACACGATATAAACTATTTTCGTAAAATAAATATGGTACTATGTTCATTTGATATGTCAAATGCATTCCATTGTATATATTGTTTTTTTTTAAAGTAAAACGCTTGATTCGTCTGATAAGAAATATATCGTCATCGAGGTAATCTTGGGGGTACGGGGTTATTTCAATATACAATATAATTGGGCTGTTTTGCTGATAAACATGTTTATATTTTTAAGTCCTTGAAAACTTGTAGAAAGTAGCATAGGATTACGCATTTCAAGTAGTTTTGAGAATTGTATTCAGAAATATCTCATTAAAGTGACAAATACATTTAATTTTGTGTGTGACTGTATCATGTTTGAGTTTCCCATTTACCTTATCTATCTCTCCACCCCTTTTCCTCTCTTTTCCTCTCTTTACCATCATACCTTTTCCTTCCACCCTCTCTGTCTCTCCCTCTCATCCCTTCACCTTTATCCCCCTTTCTTTCTCTCTCTCTCTCTCTTCCTCTCTCCCCTCCCTCTTTCCATCTCTGTCTCTCCCTCTCCCCCTCATCCCTCTCTCTCTCCTTCACCTCTCCTACTCCTACCCTCTCTCTCTCTCTCTCACTCTCGCTCTCCCTCTCCGCATCTCTCGTCTGTCTCTTCATCTCGTCCCCTCAACCTACAAACAGAAATACCTCCACCATCTGATTTTATCCCTCAACAGCTGACCATTTTTTTTATCAAAAGAAGATGAAATATTCGTTTATGGTTTCAAAATTATGTTAAAATGGAACTACACAAAGACTTTGTTGTGTGTCTGTGAATGTGGAAACATTAGGTGATTAAAATTGAAAGAGTTTGGGCAAAACTAGATAATCTATGAAAAATTTGTGATTTTCAAAGCTTTTATTTCCACCACTAATAGGCATCAAGGATGCCTTCGCAGGTTTAGCCAAATTTACAAACTCAATGATCACTGATGGAATTGGAAATTTTGAAAATTCATTACTTATGAATGTATTTTCTGATTTCGTGCAAATTTTCAGTTTGTTCATCTTAATTTTTCTACATTCACTGGTAACACATCAATGTCTGGGGAAAGTTACTTAATTGATTTACTTGCCACCTTTATGTTAACATTACATTCCTAAGCCATAACACACACACACACACACACAATCATGCAACAACATATGAGACCCAAAAATAACAACTCCTGAGTAAAAACAGTTTGTGTAAAAACGCTTGCATTTTTACTGTCTACTGAATTAATAAGAAAACTTTGTAATATTTTTCTCATCAAATTGCTCTTGATAATACAATCCAATGTAGCCAACAATTACAATACACTTCATACATGGTGTGAATATATACATACTGTACAGTAAAATTGATAATCTCTTGCTCTCTCATACTCTTCTTTTCAATAAAAAAAAACATGTCGCTTTTTTGCAATACATGTAAAATAATGGAAGTGCCACCCTCTTTCACGTTATACAAACTCTGAACAATATTATAACATTAAGTATGCATTGTTTATATACTGTAACATGAAATCGTACATTGGTATGTGTTGTATATGGTTAACATTCCCAAATATATATGTAGCATATAGTTGCAAAGACAGCCGACATGTTTCCCGGTGGCATATATTAGGTTAAAATGACATGATACGCCTTTGCTACATTCATGTGTTTCAATTAAAAATGGGCTAAAAGAAAAGTTTTCATTTGGGTTTTCCATTTCTCACACTGGGAAATGTTTGCCTCAAATAAATAATGTGGAAAGATCCCATTTGTGCCTGATTCATGTTTTCCTGCAAATAAATTTGACTTTCCCAGTATTTTGATCAAATTCGTTGACTAAAAACATCAAGATGTACTTCATAATTTTGATTGCATGACCAGAAAAGGAGATCATGGCATGTTAGAAATTGTAACTAAAACTAAAAACAAATCAAACATTTTGAGATGGTGTAGATGCACCAGTAAACTCTCATTTTTAGCGGACTAGAAAATTAGTGTTTATCATTCATTTTTCCAGGTAGCCCCAATTAAGACTGTGGATAAAAACACACTGCGATAAAACTATAACAACACATGAAGACACAATGATAGAAACATAGGTTGTGAAATATTACAGAATTCCAACTGTTCTAGAACATGCATGGGAATAGAAATTAGAATATGAATTTACAAGCAGCTGAGACAAATATTTTCTCATTAGAAAAACCATAACAATCTTTCTATATACTGTCTCTCCTGAGAAATTACTTAGCTCGTCTGTTGGTTCATTCATATAGTAAGCTCTATCATCCATATTTTGGACAGGTTGGGATCTTTCAATAATGAAATACATAAAGACTACTTCAAAACACATGGTTCATCTTTATACAGGGAATGCAATGTGGTAATCATTAAAAAAAGTTCTGTTTTTCATATTTTTTTTCTTCAAAATCCAACATATACCAGATCAAGTCTATTAACATGAACATGGTATATTAGTACGAATTGGGTAAAAAAAGTAGGTGACTGGGTAAGAACATGTAACTGTGAATACAAATAATTGCACACATATCTGAAAATGTGACAATAAAAACACAAACTTACGGCCTACAAATTTAAGTACACACAACATCTTAGGGCAAGAACATAATTGCACAATCATACAAAAGTACCAACGTAACAAGCAAGAAAATGTGTCAATTATAGGTGAAGAAAAATAATGTGTAGGAATTACATATTGGAATATTTCTTTTGATTTATCTGATATCCGTAAAATTGCTTATAATTACAAATAATCCTTTGGGGAATAGAATGATTTTAACAATATATTCATCCCAGGTCCAATGGCTCATGGGGCTACACACACTTTTGCAAAGTAATAAAGTGCTGTGCTGCCCATGAGAAAACTATATCATCCAAGAAGGGGGGGGGGTCAAATAACAATTTTATCGTTCCATAGAGACAAAATAAATACATTCCTTTATATTGTTATTTGTTATAATAGATAATAGATGCAATTTATATAGCGCACGTATCCACTCTGCTGAGTGCTCAAGGCGCTTGAGCACTCAGGAATGAATATTACTGAGATATCCTTTATATTAATCAAATTTATAAATTGTTATTACAATGCAAATATTTGGAAAATTTAGGTATATTTCGGTTGAATTACACAATACCTATACAATGTAGGACATATTTTTGTTATAAATACTAGGTAAAAACTTGTCTTTCTACCTACTAGGTACTGTATAAAATAAAAACATCCAGTCCTAGATTTTTACTTGAGATTTGTGGTACAACTAAACAGGACAACGTGCTACTAAGTACAATAGTATCATTAAAAAAATAATAAGGGTTGCAAATGTCATGAATGTCTAAGCCCATCAATGATCTCAAATAACCTGCTTTTCATCAAACTTTGCATAGGAATTCTGAATAGCTTTGGTATTATAACACAACTGTCCTCTTCCATAAAGATAATGCTAAAAAAGTCATGAATACCATAACTTAAACGAAATTTGTTCCTTTAGAAAATTAAAGATGAAGTTCATACACAGAATAAAAAATTGAATTATCGCACTGAATGTGCCCACTGGTAAAAGAGCAAGCACACGTACTGCATCATACTTTAGCGCCAATTGCTAAATGCATGTGGCTAATATTATACGGAGTACCAATACAAAACCACATGATTCAAAGAATTGACTTTGAATAACTGATTAATCAGCTAGATCACTAATCAGCTAAATTGAATTATTTATGATATTATAAGGATGAATCCTAAGAATACCATAGCTCTCAGTATTGCAGATGAGAAAAAAAGTCCATGAAAATGCCACTTGGTTTAAAAGTTATTGAGTAATCATGATCAGGATGAAAATAAATATATGTGAAAAGAGCTGATGTATTCCAAAATTGCTAAATATGCACTCATGGAAATAAATGTGTACAAAATAGGGAAATTGTTATTGCAAGTTTTCTGGCATATTTTGGTTTGAATGTCAAAAACAAAAGCCACCGAGTCATTGCTCCTACAGATCATGAATTAACATGAATTACCATTCTATAATTTGGTAATGGTAAAACTGTAATATATATTTATATGTTATAGTTTTACTAGTATTAAAGCTCAATAAGTAATTAAATATCAGAAGCGCAACCCCTTCCTAAGCTGATTCATCTCTTAAGATCTAATCTCATTATGAACAGATGTATATAAACATTCAACTCGTTTGCGCCCTTATGCTGCTCAGTTGGTTCCAAAAGCTTTGTTACTTTTAGTGTACGCAATATATATCGCAATATTCTGGTATTGTACACATAGCAAGCAGATATTGAAACATGTATATTGCCAACATGTATTATGTAATATAAACAACCTCTTTTTCTAATAGCAAAATATCACACACTTTATACCATATTACAAAATTTTATGGTGACAATAGTAAAATATATACTTGAATTTTAAAAGGTTATGTAATTATGCACAATTGAATGCGTGAATATATGAGAAATTTAAAGTTTCATGAAAATGATCATATCAAAGTGTCTTTTAAAAACCTTCAAGTGGAGACCAATCGTTTTACTGAATCGTTTGGAAATCTTCCGGCAGAAATTAACAACAAACCTGGTCATACTGCATAAATACATATGAAATTCAATGAATCAAGCTGAATTTTGGAGACTTATATCAATGATTATTGTTTGCTACATAATCCAAAAATAATGGACAAGACGCTATATGATATCTAACACTAAATCATATTCACAATGCTTGCCATTCCTTCATGAAACCCTGCCAAACAAAGTTTCCAGACAGGGGAAGTCAATAAATTGGTCAACATTCCTGTATGTCCGACCACCTATTTTATCCTATTTTCCTTCACTTTCTGAAGTACTAGAGCACTATTCATTTAAGTCCATTACAAATACCTGTAGCTAACAAAGCATATATAAATAATGAAAAATTATGTCAGGAAAGATGCTATATGTTAAAGGGGAGAGGGAAGGGGTCGGACATACACATGGAATTGCACATATATTCCCGTTTCATTCGTTTTTATATATGTTCCAAGATTCAATGGTTTTATACAGTTATAGAAACTAGACATGATATATATCAGAAAATCATTATGCAGATTTTTCCTATCAACTAAATCTATAATATTTTCATAATTAATGGACGAATTAAAGGGGATCCTGTGTTCACACATTTATAACAAAATGGTTTGGTGATTAATTGCAAGTAAGTGGCTGGCTACATTATATTGATCACAATCATGGTGATTGTGAGCAACTGCCATAACTACTATATCCCTATTTTTGGGTCTTACAATAATAGAACAAATATTAAACAACAGCATGTAAACATAAAAACACAGAAGGAATGTAAAACTTAGGGGGTGTTGCTCAAAATCAACTGCAATTTTGCAAATTGTAACACACATTTTCTTTCACGCACGCAATGATTATGATTGACGTGTTCCGATCAACTGCAACGTACGATCAATTGCAACTTTTGAACAACACCCCCTTACACATATATACTAAATGAAAGTGCGGCATTAGATGCGCGTATTATGGGAAAAAAACATGTGAGTTCTACCGCCTACATTATACATATCAACACTATTGAAAAACACCCTTTTTATCAAAAAGCTATTAGAGAAAAACATTGTGAATATTGAAATGAAAATACATGCATTTGACAATATGCCCAATTCATGACAAGTGTTTAAGAGTGACAGATATAGAGCAATTCATTTGTTTAACAAAGATTTACTTCAGTTCCACTGATGAATGTAATGAACAGCATTATGTTGTTATTTCATCATAATGTAGCGCACAAATGGCATTATTATATATAAGCTAAAAAAATTGTATGAAATTAGAAGATCAAAAGAGAAAATGACTCTTAGCGGTAAAGTATTCAAGAGATATCATATCCCCATGGGGGAAAATAAATTCTAGGTACAAATCTATGAGAAATATTAGGTGTTGGGCGTTTAGTCAAACTCTCTGTGGATGCAGTTTATAATAAAGCTGTTTGTAGAGATATGCACGACTCTACGCATAACTGGTGACCCTTTCTCAAATGCAAATTCACAACGAGCGATATCATTGATGGTAGCAAATGTTCACCAGTCATGCATAGAATAAGGCATAGAGCTTACTTGGGTAGAGTACACAATGCAATGCCTGAATAAATAACTTTTGGGGAGATAAAATCTCTTTTTTTGAGAAAGTAGCAATAGCCAGTATCAAGATTTCTGTCAGAATATTATCAATAAAGGGTAAAAACTTAATAGATTATTATCAAACTTTCACTTGGATTGATAAATCCATTTGATTTACTTATTGGTACAAAATTGACATCAGATGGATTAACTGGCTTTGGGGGTGTTGCAAAAAAGTGGTAATCAATTGCAAGTTACAGTTGATTGACAAGTGCCAATCAAAACCACCGTTTCATATGCATCTTGTCAAAACTGCAGACAGTGCACTAATGAAAATGCGCATCCCAATTTGCAACTGATTTGCAGTTGATTTGCAATCAATTACAATTTTGTAGCATCATCCCCTTCAGCTTGGGTCAAGCAGAACATCAAGATTGGAGTATGGCCTTTGAATATCATAATCATTTTGCAAATAAAGCTCAATTTGGCATATCTTTCTATAAGAAAATGTTTGTACATGCTTTGCAAATGCAAAATGCTGGTACACCATAATGGCCAGCATTTCTTCAACAGCAATATAAGCATATGCTTATGCTCTTTATTGCACATACATGTATGCCCACCAAACAACAAATAACATTTCTGGTGATATATTGATATAACAGTAGCATTTTGTAGAAGTGTGTTTTTCCAATTTGGTTTTAAAACATTCCCACTTGTGCAGTACATCTCACTTTTTTACTCACCTTTCTTTACCGCTTTGTAAAATACAATTACATAGAAAAAACATCATTCTCAACCTTGTAAAAACACATGGATGTGCCCACCTTTAAAATGGTCTCTTACTAGGCTTCAATGCATAAAACTTTTTGTCATAAAACCTATAGCAAACATTGTGCCATGGTTATACCCTATGCAAAAGACTTTTTATATTGTTGCTAAAAATGTTTTATGCAACGGGTACCTGTTCACTGATTATTAACACACCTTTTCTTCAAATACATTGATGAAATACTTTGGCACAAATCCAGCATTTCCCGCTCACGTTGCTATACTTATGCATCTCAAAGTACCAATTTAGTAAACCCTGTATATATCGCACAATGTACTTTGAAATATTCTATTCATTGTATATCATCATGTTTCCATTTAAATATCGTTGCCATTTCAATAACATTATTTGCCCAATCTATTTAGAAAAACTTTCCCACATCTCTTTCAATATCTCTAAATATCGTTGCCATTTCAATGACATGATTTGTCCAATCTATTAGGGGAACTTTCCCACATCTCTTTCAATATCTTTCATATCTTGTCTCACACTCCTCATTGGATTACAATGAAAGCTCTGAACCTTCAACACATCGCCACAATGATTTCATTTTTGCCATAGAGACATTTTCAAGTAGACTACAGTGTCATTTCTTTATGTTCTATTTTGAAATACGGTCCATCTTCATCAGTTGCAGCAGTTCTTAGCATGTTTGTGACAATACACCACTCACTATCTTATGATTTAGATCAATAACTGAGGGTAGAGATATCTAACATGTCATTCATTCTTCCATGAATACCCCCAAAGAAAATATTGCCTTGAATGAACTGAAACATTGTGGTTATAACATATTAAACCATTTTAGCCAAGGCGTTTTGGTGTTAAGATATCATTTGGCCTTGACAAATGTTAAATATTCTAAAGCTTCATTTAAAAAAGTTTGCAGTACTAACTAAAATTAAGGACAAAATTAATCTAATCAAAGCAATTTGAAAACAATTTTAAACTAGATTAAAAAAACTCAATCCCATATTTTTAAGTACAAGAAATGAACAAAAGAATAAGGTTACACTTTTATATTGCCATCTTGAAGAATATAAATTTTGAGAAATTACAATATGTTTTTTGACCTCTTTGCAGCTCTCTACCCAAATAAGTCAACCCACATAATAAAAGTCTAACTGTCACATATAAGCATGAAGAACTACTGCACAATCTGTCCTTTCCTCTAATTCTAACAAGACCGGAGATATATGTGTTACTATTGTGGCGTGTGTTGATAAGAAAGAGGTCTCTACAGGAGGCTGTATTGTAGAAACCTCTACTCTAACGGTTCAGAGAATTCAATAATCCACCTCGGCGGTGTTTCACAAAGATATAGAAGACTTTAAGAAAAACTGGTATCCATTCTTGTGCTGCATACTAGTGATAAGTATCAATCATTAATCACAGGAATGCATATAGGTCACTCATGAGCTCGTTCTTATGTTTACAAACCTCTTAGTGAAATAGTACCAAGACTCTAGTTTGCTAATACAGTCAAAACATCGTCCAACACAGATAGATTACCTTCAAGTCCCTGTACCATTTTTCCAACTGTGACAATATAGGATTGTTCCAAGATCTCTCTATTCTTCTTCTCCTTCTTCGGTTTTTGGATTTTCAATTCTGGAGGTTTGATGCCTTCAAGAACAGATTTCTTTCTCTGTAGCATACCGGCATTTACGGCATGGTGCCGACACAATTCTTTCTGTCAGACACAGTTGATCCTACTAAAATTGATTATCAATTTGATTTTCCCTTATAAACTACAATGATTGATATATTTCCATCATTCAGTTAAAGCGAGACAATATCAAGCAGTTTTACACAAGGTAAACCAGTCTATGAATTTTACAGGAATAAATGTTTTTCACATGGCATCACCTATGTCTAAACTTTTCATCATAATCTGTCATCTTCAATCTCATTAATACCGGTTCTTTAGAAGAAACTTTTACATTGTATGTCAAGCATTAGCTGTCTTCGACCTTGCCTTTATTTTGCCGAAACCAACCAACAATAAATCTTCATCAGTAATTCATTGTCCTTTGCAGTTATCACTGTTGTGATTATCTTTATAAATTTCACATACCATCTGTTTTCTTCCTCCAAGCATTGTGAACATAATGTATGTCTGGATTTTCTGTCTGTTCTTAATAAGGGTTAAGCATCAGAATTTACGATAGGTCAACAGCTCTCATCAGCAGGACCATTACGTTATACCCCAATGTTTCTGATTGGCTGACAATTATACATCAGGGGATTTTATTGGCTGACTACCCTCAACATAATCCCTGTAAATCAATGTATCTGGTTGGTTGAAGATAACCATTACATCACGCATCAGTCTTTCTGATTGGTTGAATGCACTCCACATGATCATTATGTTATACATCAGTGTTTATGATCGATCAACTGCCCTCAGCATTATCATGATAAATCCATGTTTCTGATTTGTTGACATGACCATTACATTACCCATCGGCGTTCTGATTGGCTGAAAGCCTTCAACATTACCATTAAATTATACATCAGTGTTTCTGACTGGAGGGCTGGTGCTGGAGTCTCCATCAGCTCCATTCCATGAGATCCTGGTGGATCCTGATGCAGGGAGGGAAGTGCTCTTTGGTATGTGTCCGGGTTGTGTGAAGAGAGGCGAAGAAGCAGGTCCTTCATCCGAATGTATACTACTATGACTATCTACAGAGACATCAGACATGGAGGAGAGGATCAGACTCTCTGGGGGTTTCGGCCTCCTCCGGCTGACTGGTCCATCTTCAACTGACTCCGGACTATCCAGGGATGATGGGCCGCCGTCGCGGTCGTGCACTGGCCGTGTGGCAACGCCGCCGCTCCCCGTCAGAGATGGCTCACTCCGCGCCGAAGTCCGTGCGTGCCTGGCGCTGGTCTTGTGAGGCGGGGGAGCGGGAAAGTCCGTGCTGTGCGTTTTGAGGATGCTCCGCTCCGGGGAGCTGGAGCTGTGGGATGTGTTTGGGTGCGACGGGGCGGACCGCATACGGGGAAGGGAGGGGCGCTGCTGGCGGACGCGGCTCGGTAAAAGCTGCGGTGGTGACGCATAAACCTGATGCATCCTGTGCAGAATGTCCAAAATAGAGTTCATGTCACCGGTTACTTTAACCTCCAAACGGTTCATCTGGCGCTGAAGGTCATCTAAACGACGCTCGATGTCTGGATTCGACACAAAGCTGCTAACATCTTCCACTATGATATCTGGCTGCTGTGAGCCTCTTTGTCCGTTCTTTCCATTTTGGTTATTGGAATAATGACGAGCTTTTCTCTTCATGAGGGGCGAGGAATCGGGGCTAGCCCCTCTCGTACCCGTTACTGCATTCACTATATTATTTACACCAGCTAATGCACCTGCATGAAAGAATAAACAGAAAATAAAAGAAAGTACAATTATCTGAGTAAGTAAATCAATATATTTCAACTGATCTTCTTTTACTTAATGAGAAAAAGCAACCAAATACGTAAGCTGTTCCATTATCTTTGTGAGAATAGCAATTACAATGTGAATGACAAATCTGGGTTGGGCTTCATAAAGAGAGTAGAGGTACAGGAGTCAGACACACTACACTACGATGCATGAATTCAAATTCATGAACTACTTCAGCTTTAATCATTTGAGAGCTCCACACCTCTTCATTCAATCAAGAAATCATTTACCGCCATTAATAAAAGTTATTTCAGCAAGGTCCCATATATAGCGGGTTGGATATACACATTTCAGGGGATTGATGAAATTAAAGCTAAATTTTAGAAAGGGTTGTGACACCAATTACACTGAGATTTCTAAATAGGATCAACTGTTAAGGCAACAACAACACTGCAGAAGTGTATAGAAATTCATCAAAATTGAAAAGAATTTTCGTAACAAATAATACAAATGCGTTTCAAGAAATGCTTTCAGTAGAAATTTAATTAGCTGACATTGGGAGAGCTTGTGTGTAGAGGTGCTGGAAAGTGATGTGTATTGAACTATCTGATTATTAGCAGTGCTTTACATATCGGGTAGAATATATAGGTTAGAATACTAAGAGGTCCTCACCAAAGAGGCATATATTTCCAATAGTTTGGGTAGTAGAACATTAATTGCATTATATGGAGTTTCAACATAAAAAGAGCAGGGTGTAATACCAACTTTACAAGCTAGACCAGTGATACAGTCTTATAAAGATTAGTACACAGTAATGTTATTTATATATCACCGTATATAAAACCATATATAAATATGTATATATTTTAATCCACATATTGGATGCATTATAAAAGAGCGAAAAGAACACAGATGTCAAAGATGCTGCCTTGTATAATCCAACAAAAATTTGCACTGAATAAAATTTTGTTGGATTATACAAGCATGAATATCATCGACATCTGTCTCTTTTTCAATCTTTTAACTCCTTACTATAGAAATGGTATAATCAAATAGCTATCCACACGTTGTACAAGACAGCAGCGTGGGGTGGGACAAAGCCAGCTACAGCATTGAAATTATATTGTTGATAGCAATACCAAGTATGGAATTGTAGGTATACACCAGAGTTAATTATTATCTTAGTGCTCAATGACAGCAGGGAGGAGAAGATCAAGCTATAAACTGCATGTAAATCATGTATGTAATAGTAACACCCCTTATTATGAAATTATGGGTATAAGAGTAATATCTATAATCAAGTGCTACAGGACAGCAGGGCGGGGTGTGGCAAAGCTAGCTACAGCATGGAAATTGCAATTAGCACAGGTAGGATTGAACTAGATGTCTACCCACGAAAAATATTTTTAGCAGAAGCAGATGAAATTGGTGAGTAGAACGAAAATAGTTTGTTGAATATCAAACCCATTTTTTTATGTTCATCTGCTTTAATTCTCTGTAAAATATTATAATATGGGGGTAAACTATTCTTTTCAATAGTTATCAACAAATTAAGACATTAGGGAGTTGGATAAAGCTAGCTATGGCTTGGTTATTAATATCGCAATGCTCCTAAGCAACAGCAATGTACTTAATTTACGGTGAGCTGTGGTCAAGATCTTCCAATAAGATGTAAAATAGCCAAATTGGAATTTGGTTGATACATGTACATGTAAGTAGCACAAGGCAGCAATGGGATAAGGGGTTAAGCTTTCTATAGTGTGGAAATTAATTGCAACTTTGAGTATATTGCCTACTTCTAATTTGATGGATTGAATAATACGGGCCTTGATGGTTGTTCAAACGCAAAACATGATGGGTAATCTATCAAGTATAGAGGTGATTTTAAAAAGTGTAAACAACGCAAAAGCACTTGGCATACTACACAGATTACCTGGCATGCTTATCATTTTACGCCTGTAAAAGCACATATCAAATGGTACATCAGGGACCGGATGGGATAAAGCTAAATGCTCCTCACTTTCTATGATATTTTGGGAAGGATTAAGTAAATTATACAATATAGTGTTGAAAAAAAGGGTAAAGCTATCAATGGCATGATGGCAATCCATTGTGAAACGTATTGCCTTCTACTAATTATGATATTGTGCATAGGATTAAATAATCATCAACAAGTGCTACAAGACATCAGGAACATGAACATTGTTTCACCATATCAAGAAAGAGTTTAACAAAGACTTTGATATCAACTGGTACCAGGTCTTGTGCTAAATGAGTGATAATCTCACGAGTATTCAGCACAATAACTAATATCAGTGGTTCTTAAAGTCATTCTTTAAGCATTTCTTGTCTTGGTGAAGCTATGCCCGGGTGGGATAAAGCTATCTACAGCATATAAATCCTATTTCTGATTGAAATTCTTGGAAATATAACAAAGGATTCAATATTTATTCACAAGAGCACAACAAAGCAGCAGAGGAACGGGGACTGGATGCTGGTCAAGATTAATTTGGCCTACCCTGACCGCCACTTGGTTGGAACCATGCAGTCTTTAAAGGAAGGGAAAAGGAATTGTGTATTGCAACAAGGGGATTTGCCTAATTCTGATATTGGGGGTAGATTTGAATAAAACGTGCCTTTACTGTTATTTCAAACGCTAGGAATTCTGGGTAATCTATATATTATAGAAGAGTGAACAATGTCAAATCACTTAGGGGGTGTTGCTCAAAACTTGCAATTGAACACAAGTTGCAGTTGATCGGACTGTGCCAATCAAAATCAATGTTTAGCGCGCGTCTTGTTAATGCCCATATCATGCACGAATGAAAATGCACATTACAATTTGCAAAGTTGCAGTAGATTTGCAGTTGATATTTGCAATAGATTATGAGCAACACCCCATTAGTGTTTGAAACAATCGTAAAGGCACATATTATAAACAAGTGCTATAAAACAGCAGGATATAAAGCTATCTACAGTACAGATATAATATTTCTGACGAGAGCAAAGGGAGGATTAAATATTTATCCACAAGACAGGAGAGCAACTGCAAGAGGGATAGGGACTGGACGCTGGTCTTACCCTGACCGCCGCCTGGTTGGTCTCTACTCAACCAGTCTTTAAAGGAAGGGAAGCAGGAATGTGTGTCTACGCCTGTGAATCAAAATAAGTGATTATTATTCTTCATAAGAACTCCATCAAGTATTAGTATTCTTCCATACATTAGATGTATGACTGTAAAAAGGGTACAGTAATATTCTGGTGAGCATGTTTTGTCACAATGCAAAGAAATTGTAGTCCTAATATTCTGGAGAACATCTTTGTATAATGATACAAAGAAACTTGTTCATTCCTCAAAAATGAAAAACTATCAGGGACTTAAACACGCTTCTGCTATGTGATACAGAGCCTGGATGCTGTAAAATAATCACCGCACCCGAGGTAATATTTGAACCCATGACGTCAGGAAACTAGACAAGTGTCATGAACACCAAACTGACAAAGTGCTCTAGCAATGAGATTGAAACTTTCACAATATTGTTCTTGGTTTTACGAACCAGCATATCAACAAGGGACAATGCAACCTAACATAGCGACAAAAATACCACTAAAAGGTTTAAATTGTTTGTTTAAAGGTCATTGTTGCTATGGCAGATTCATGTGGCCATCCCACGCTTGTATGCAATTTCATAATATCATTGACGCTATCATCATCAACATACCTGCTATTGTATTGAAAGATCCCCCTCTGCTACCCCCACAACTGCCTCCTTCTCCCCCTCCACCACTCCTCCGATTCTCCTCGTGACCCTGTAGAATCTCTGGAGCAGGGGTAACGTCGCGCCCCGCCATGTCCGGCGAGAATTCGAGGATGCCCCTGCCGCACTCGTCGTCATCGCTGGAGTCTAGGGTTGGGATACTGTTGTGGCCAGAGCTACCAGACTGGTTCTGGGCGAACTTCATCCGGCGTTGCTGAGCGTCTTTATTAATGACATCTAGTTTTGGGAAAGGAGGGGGGGGTAAAAAGGTGAGATATAACAAGGTGAAAATGATGTCAAATGAGAATTCAAATTGAAAAAAGGCTATCAATTCAAGCAGTCCTCAAGTTTGATTTTAACAAACAGTATACCCATAGAATATAAATGAAATAAAGAATAAAAACCATTATCAAATGATTATTCCTTGTCAACTAAAAATTATATAATGCCAGGCAGAGTTATAACACCTCCCATCTTTTAAAGCTTTAAAATAGATAGCGGACATTTATCTTTGACCTTACTTCCAGATATCTGGAATCATATATTTATTTTCCTACCAATATCAACATCCCCATTTCCTAGCTTTCTTGTGAACAAGTATGTTTTATGGAATGGTGTAATGTTTATTCCACACAACAGAGCTTTGAAACAAAAGTGAATTCTGATAGAACACATCTAAGTGCAGTTTGAAATTAGTTCGCACAAAGAAACCTATAAGGATTTCTACTCCGGAAATTTCTTCTGTGACCTTATCTAAAATATTTGAAGACAAATAATTGATTGCCTACTGATATCCACATTCCCATTCTGTTGTTTTGTCTAAACAATTAAGTGATTTTTCATGGTTATTCTAAACAAGAGAGCTTTGAAATGTTACCTATACTTGGGGCAACTGAGTCAGTCGTTAGCTACAACATATTTTAATACTTCCAAGTGGAGATAAGTTCACACAAAGAAAGCTAGAAATAATATATTCAGGAAAGTTTACAAGGACCTAAAAAAATATGTTCAATTTCTATTCCAAACAACAGAGATTTGAAGCACAATCAATTAGTTTGTGAAACTAACTTTTTCATTTGAGCAACTTAAAGAACACCTCTCAGTGCAATTTAATATAAGTTCACACAAAGAAAGCTAAAAGTCTACTCTAGAAAGCTCATCTATAATATTATTTTAAAAATATATGGAGGCAAGTGATTAATTCTAAATTCTCCCATTAAGCAACTGATAGAACATATCCCAGTGCAGTTTAAGTTTAGTTCGCACAAAAAAGCTACATGTCTACTAAGGAAAGTTTATTTATGACTTCATCTAAACCATTTTGAGATAAATCACCAATATCAACATCCCCATTCTATTGTCTGTCTTTATGGACATTTGATTAAAAGGAAACCAACCCCTGGGATTATCATGCTTTCATTAAATGAAGAATAATCAGATGAACATCCTGTGAACATTTGAGCAAAATCGGACAACGCGTTCAAAATTTATGACTTTTCAAAGTCACAGAGATAGGACGATCCCTACCGCTCATGGGGATCCGTGCGATCAGCAAATTCGACGGAATCCGTGACGTCATGTCGGATAACTTCTCATTCACTCTGTATACAAATTTTCACATTTTCTCCTTTTTTCAGAAAAGTCAACAAATTGCCAATTTTCGTTTAGGGTGTGGGATTTCTGTATTGATTCTGCATGTATTTTGACAAGAATGATATTGCAACCTAACTCTAAATTTTACATTAATCCATTTTCAAAAATTCTATGTACAAAATGAATGAGAAGTTGTCCGACATGACGTCACAGATTCCTTTGAAATTGCCGATCGCACGGATCCCCATGAGCAATAGGGATCGTCATATATCAGTGACTTTGAAAATTCATAACTTTTGAACGGGTTGTCCGATTTTGCTCAAATTTTCACAGTTTGCTCATCTGATTTTTCTTCGTTCAATGAAAGCCTGATAATTCCAAAGGCTGGTTCCCCTTTAATGTTTATTCCAAACAATAAAGCTGTGAAATAATAGCTTTCCATGTGAGGCAACTGAAGCCAATTTTTTACCTCAGACAACAGTTGATAGAACACATCCAAGTGCAGGTGAGTTCAGAAAAAGAAAGCTATAAGAAATTTACTCTGGAAAGCTTATCTAGGACCTTAGCAAAAATATCTTAAATGTTTATTCCAAACAACAGAGCTTTGCAGCTCCATCAATTAGTTTGTGAAACTAACTTCTTCATTCAAGCAGCTCAGAGAAGATATCTCAGTGCAGTTTAAGTTTAGTTCACACAAAGAAAACTACAAGTCTACTCAAGAAAGTTTGCCTATGTATGATATGATCTCAAATATTTGGAGGCAAATAATCAAATTCCTAACGATATCAACATCTCCATTCACTTGTCTATTACGTACATTTTTTGTTTTATGGAGATTTTATTCATGGAATGTTTATTTCAATCAATACTTGAGGCAACTGATCCAATAATCAGCATTTGTAGAACGATTCCCAGTGCAACTCAAGATTAGTTCACAACAAGAATGCTATAAGTCTACTCTGGAAAGTTAATCTATGACCTTACCTAAAATATTTGGAACCAAGAGAGGGTTTAAGGGGTTTTTATTTAAAGTACCCATCTCACGTTTGGACTGATACCTGAAGTCGTTTGTCAAAATATTTGAAAGGTTAATAAAAAACAACAGAGCTTTGAGGTACCATTAAAAGGTTTTTTTTTAAACTAACTTCTTCATTTAGGCAACTTAAGCAACATCCAAGTGAAGTTTAGTTCACACAAAGAAAGCTATAGGAAATCTATTCTGGAAAGTTAATCTATGACCTTAACTAAAATATTCAGAGGAAAATAATCAACTTCCTACCATTATCAACTTCCCCATTCTATTTCATCTCATGAACATGTTATGTCTTATTGAATTTTCTAGTGTTTACTCAACACAAAAGAGTTTTGAAATGAAAATGAATTCTGATAGATCACATCGAAGTGCAGTTTCAAGTTAGTCCACACAAAGAAAAGGAAATTTACACTGGAAAGTTCATCTATGACCTTACCTAAAATATTTGGAACCAAGGGAGGGTTTAAAGGGTTTTTATTTAATGTACCCATCTCACGTTTGGACTGATACTTGAAGTCGTTTGTCTTTTCACGTTCGTCGTGGATCACTGTTTCGGGAATCTTGCAGGATTTTATCTCCGGTTCTTGCTCCTTTCCTTCGGCAGCTTGTTCCTGGAGAAGGACAAAAGAATATGATCAAAGTTAGTTTCTAAGTCTTAAAGCGAAAGACCAGTTTTGGGAGGAGGGCGCTTCAGATATTTAACTAGTTTGCAAGCTGCAGTAAAATTATTACCATAATGCAGTTTTTCAATAGTAAATTAGAGCATGTTCATAGTTTGTTTGAATGAAATCGACCTAGAAATGGCTTAATTATCGCAAAATAAAACAACCTGCTGCGGTCGTACTTCCTCACAGAACATGCTTCACATACAAAATGAACGCGATCGCACTGTCAATTTCAGGCCGACGCTCTCCCGCGCTAAACCACTTAGCACACCGCAGGAACGATGGCGTATTGACCTGTTCGACGTAAAATACACAGAATACAAGCAAAAATGTACTCCTAATATCCTACATAGATATATTTAGACATGTAAAGCAACTTGTGAATACATCAGCTTGTTTAACATCACTTTCTGCATCCTGATCATTACGAATCTATACCTTTAAAGACTTCCTCTGTGCAAATCTTGCTTTGACTAAGAGCAGAACAATCAGACGAACAGATAAAAAAAAAAGTTTGAAGCAAATCAGACAATAAATACCAAAGTCAATACGTTTTAACTTGATAGTTGTTTGTCGCGGACATTGGCAATGTTGCATCACATGATATGACGTAGTTTATGCAGTTCTCTGTGAGCAGGTTATTATATCATATTGTTCAAAAGTTCCCCCTTTTCAATGCTTAAAGCTAAAACAAAAGGCTTTTTTTGTTGATACGTACATGGGTAAAGATACATATATNCGTGGATCACTGTTTCGGGAATCTTGCAGGATTTTATCTCCGGTTCTTGCTCCTTTCCTTCGGCAGCTTGTTCCTGGAGAAGGACAAAAGAATATGATCAAAGTTAGTTTCTAAGTCTTAAAGCGAAAGACCAGTTTTGGGAGGAGGGCGCTTCAGATATTTAACTAGTTTGCAAGCTGCAGTAAAATTATTACCATAATGCAGTTTTTCAATAGTAAATTAGAGCATGTTCATAGTTTGTTTGAATGAAATCGACCTAGAAATGGCTTAATTATCGCAAAATAAAACAACCTGCTGCGGTCGTACTTCCTCACAGAACATGCTTCACATACAAAATGAACGCGATCGCACTGTCAATTTCAGGCCGACGCTCTCCCGCGCTAAACCACTTAGCACACCGCAGGAACGATGGCGTATTGACCTGTTCGACGTAAAATACACAGAATACAAGCAAAAATGTACTCCTAATATCCTACATAGATATATTTAGACATGTAAAGCAACTTGTGAATACATCAGCTTGTTTAACATCACTTTCTGCATCCTGATCATTACGAATCTATACCTTTAAAGACTTCCTCTGTGCAAATCTTGCTTTGACTAAGAGCAGAACAATCAGACGAACAGATAAAAAAAAAAGTTTGAAGCAAATCAGACAATAAATACCAAAGTCAATACGTTTTAACTTGATAGTTGTTTGTCGCGGACATTGGCAATGTTGCATCACATGATATGACGTAGTTTATGCAGTTCTCTGTGAGCAGGTTATTATATCATATTGTTCAAAAGTTCCCCCTTTTCAATGCTTAAAGCTAAAACAAAAGGCTTTTTTTGTTGATACGTACATGGGTAAAGATACATATATTGATTCTAACTTTTGGTTACAGTGTAAACTGCATAATGCCATCTGCGATCCTTAAATTTTTTACTGCGGGTGGCGAGAATTATGTAATAACAGTTTCAATGTCATTTTTGCTCCTGGAACAATCTAATATAATGGTAACATGCCCCCATGAAACCGGGACATAAATAAAGGATGTGAAACTTACATCACGGAGCTCGAACGTTATCTCCAGATTCTTGTGGAATTGTTCAGCAAACTCTGGGTACATTTCCAGGACTTCCAAAAGATCGTCTCGTAGTATCTTGTGGAGGTCACAATATGTGAGAGCACGCACGTTGCATTTGGATTTGCCTACTATCTCATGCTCACAAATGTTTTCCCCAAAGACGTCATCTTTCCCTGTTGATGAAAAAAATATGGTGTTATATATCATGATAGAAAGATAGGCAGATACATGTTGTTGTTGTTAAAATTTGGGGAGTGTTTATCGATCCTATGGGGTAATCTATGCTTAAATGGATAAATGAATGAATCATGTAAAAGTGGATTCAATTGACGAATCATGATGAATATGCACAACTTTAGGAGGCATTTTCTTCAGCCTAACTAAAAAAATCTCTGTCAGTTCTGTTTCATTGACTAAATTATAAGGGGTTAATAGGCACTCCAAACTGGAGAGAATGATTATACATTTGCACCATATCAAGGCTACAACTTAATTCTTTTGCAAAAAAGGAAGAAAATATGCAACTATCAGGCCATTTGCTGAACCTGACTGCATGTACATAAATGGTAAATTTTGTTTGTATAATGATGCCCATAAAAAATATATAATACATTAGATGTCTTCCTAAACTGACCCTCCTACACCCTACTGATTGACCACAATGACCAATAGGCCAATATCTAGGTCTAACTAAACCTGGACTTAACAGGGCTATAAAAAAATTAAACCAATGGTCTAAATAACAATGACTTAGACCATAGTTAACTGAAAGCTCACTGTCAAAATACAGGCCAATGTTTTGTTTGTTCGTTTGGCTAGCTTTCAACAATTGTGTTGTTCGTAAGGATGAAAATATTAAAAGGAGACTCCAACTCACCTAAAATGGCCAGCACCACATCCTCTCTCAGAATCTCTATGGAGCCTCTGGAAATGAAGTATATCGCCCTCAAGACGTCGCCCCGATGGATGAGGGTGTCTCCAGGAGGCGCATGAGTGGTTTTAAACTTCATAGACAGAGCTCGCAGACAGCCAGGGCTGGCCCCTTTGAAGGCGGGGCAGTTGTTGAGGAGGTTCCGGTTGAGATGCAGGCAGATATCCGCCTGCAGACA
>BQKZ01000008.1:123254-203963 GCA_036244855.1 Temnopleurus reevesii
GGGGGGGGGGGGGGGTATGATGGGTGCAAATGAACCCCCTCTTTGGAGGCCTAGAATATCAATAAAATCAAATTGAACAGCAAGTAATTTTTCATCCTTCTTTGAGGCAATCTATAAAATGCTGTGGCAGTATTAAGCCGCAATGCCATCTAAAAGCATATGGAACAGATGTTGTGCAGTGGTTCTGATATTCGCCTCTTAATCAGAGGGTCTCGGTTTGAATCCCACCCTTCTGCATTATTACCCTGGCTTTAGCAGTGCAGCTATTTGGCGCATAAGCTTTTACAAG
This sequence comes from Temnopleurus reevesii, assembly GCA_036244855.1. Taxonomy (NCBI): domain Eukaryota; kingdom Metazoa; phylum Echinodermata; class Echinoidea; order Temnopleuroida; family Temnopleuridae; genus Temnopleurus; species Temnopleurus reevesii. The sequence goes on from BQKZ01000008.1 coordinate 123,544, forward strand.
TAATAAAATCCTACCAGGTACCCATTCATCTCATCTCGGTTAAGTGCAGCACAATGTGGATAAATTTCTTGCAGAAGGAAATTAACGCCATGGGTGGGATTCAAACCTACATGCCCTCTGGTTAAAAGGTAAGCGTATTCAAACACTACACCCCTTTCCTTGTAACCACCCCTTCTATGTCTCAATCAAGTTAAGGAAATTTGAACCCCTCTTCAGGAAAATCTGCCTTTACCCCTGTATGAAACCAGTATGTGTGTCTCAAAGAGTCCCACTCTTTTATCTTTGGATGCCTCAAGTACAAAAGTATAAGAGGAGTTCAAACAAAAATTGTTAAATGCATTTTATTAATGGATACTTTGCTGGTTGATTTAAAAAACATTAGGGTAGTTTATAAAATGTTTGTTAAAATGTAGTTGAGCTGCACTAAAATCCGGGAAATATTTAAACATGAAAAGTAGCCGGAGCCGGTTGGCATGGAAAATAAAGATCATGATCATTGCACTATATGCAAATTAAAAAAAATCTTTGGTATATCTGATACATCACATTCTAAGGTGGAAAATGGCATGAAGGCTAGAAAAAACAACTCATAATGCTAAGAGAAATTCCTCTTTAACATTTTACTCCTCTACTGTTAGACAAATGTATAGAAAATAAATTAGAAATAGTACAGCTCGCAGATTATATCCAGGAAAATGCATTTTGATTCTCAAAACAAATGTCTAAATGTTTAGCGTCTCCTATTACGAGGCGCAAAGACTTTTCTATGAAATATAATAAGGTCATTATCCCACGTAAGACTAAAAATAAAACCAGTATCCCGGAAACAGATTACAATTTTAGGATGCATGGAAATCACATAAATATCTCATAACTTCAAAGAAAAATCCTTTTGGTTGCTATAATATTCTCAGAATTTCAGCAATTTTGTTGAGACACATACGTCCATTGTATGCAGACAAGGTATGAAGCCCGGGATGACTCACGACTTGCTATTTGGAAGGGGTGGAGTCGGAAAATAGAATGGAATAAAATTCTATCTCTCATCCTCGATCGTCAAATTGAATCAGGGGAAAGGCTAGTCTAGGGTTGTGCCACTATGATGATTCAATTAGAGGTAGGGTATTGGGGAAAGAACAAAATACATGGGGCACCAGCTGCAGATTATATTGAATTGGTTGTGTTTGCGGCAGTCGTATTAGCTTTGAATTTTGTTTTCTAGTTTTGTTAAATGGCTGAATAATGACGATAGTGAAACTGTAATGATGATGATAATGATGATGATGATGATGATGATGATGATGATGATGATGATGTGGTGGTGGTGATGATGATGATGATGATGATGATGATGATGATGATGATGATGTGGTGGTGGTGGTGATGATAATGATGATGATGATGATGATGATGATGATAACAATGACTCAGACGGTGATGATGATGATGATGATGGTGATGATGATGTTGGTGATGATAATTGTGAAGATGATGATGATGATGGTGACAATGATGATGATGACGATCATGATAATGATGGTCATGTTGAAGATGATGATGATGATAAATGGTAGTAATGATAGTGGTGATCATCACAATGACATAACATTCCAATTATTAATCAATCAATTTATCTATTTATCTATCATTTATCTACTCACATTTTTTAAACAAATTTACTTACACCTGCAGTCTAAAAACAATGGTACTGAGAATTAATAACTTTAGATATTAGATTCATTCCCTATTCCAAATCAAACATAACCCATTTTAATGGAAATAATACAACCCAATGCATTTCTATGGATTCTTGTGATATATCAGAGGCATTGCGATAAACCTATCTTTGCCTTGTACAAAGTGGAGCGGAAAGAGAGATAGCAAATACAAGACATGCAGAATTTGAACATCTTCCTTGTAATACCCTCTCTATGAAAACACTGCATTATGCCTATATAGCCTCAATATAAACTAGCCTCGCGAGATACTTATCTAGACAGACGCATCTTCATAAATGGATTCAAACGCCATCGGCGATGGAATGGGTGTGTGTCGTTTAACAACATTGAAAACATGTGCTGGAATGCGGTAACATACCGTACCATTTCAATCTGTGTGCAAGGTACAACATTCAAAGATGGCCACAGAGTTGTATTTTTGGTACTAACATGTGCTGTACTGTTTTAACATTCCCTTGGCACATTTATTTGTATATATATTTGGTACAACATTCAAAGATGGCTACAGTAGTGTATTTTGGGCAAAAGTTTATGGGCTGTACTGTTTTAACATTCCCTTAGCACCTTTATTTATATATACATGTATATTTGGTATAACATTCAGAGACGGGTAATATATTTGTAGGTTGCGATGGGAAAAAGGAGCAACTGAATAATGTTTGTGATTAGCAGATGAAAGTCACATCATCCTATGTTCTTTCCTTAGTTTGCGGATGAGGGCCATAGCAATTTTAGCAATTAAATTACTTTTTACAATGTCTACACAATTATTAAGGAATAATTTTATTGATTTATTTCTAATCTTGCACATCCTATGCTATCAAGCATACATGGTATACCCCAAGCGACTATGATTGTTTAATGAAACTTGAATTCATAAAATACAATTTATCTTCATTGTTTCACTCCACAAACAAACTAATATCTAATTCTCTTCCTCTTCCTCTTAAACAAATGTTGGAGTTAAATTGCATTTATTTAGGATTAATCTTATTCCATAATACTGAATTGGTTACAGGTTTATATCAATGATGGTAAAAAAAAAGTATGTGTGATTAGATCACATATAACCTCATGCAGAATTCGCCTTGCATGCATAAAAACACATGTGAAGGTAAGCAAAATCAGATGATACATGTAAGTACCATACATAGTTTGGTCGTTCTAAGTGTGGGTGATAAGTTGGCATGTGGATTAAGGGCTATAAAGACAATCCTCACAATCATTTGACTGCCTGATTATAAAGAAAAGTCAATTGGAATTACAAAAGTCAGTAGTCTATGGGTCAAGACAGGTTTGAGTAGCTTTGATTTCTCTCTGGCCACAATTCCTAAAAAGCGGCACCAGAAATACTATCCCTACTGGGTCTTTGTTTGAATACACACATTTTACCTCTAAGCACTGTACAAATAGGAGGGGGGGGGGGGCTTCCATAGATGAACAAAAGTACTTTTCAATAGGTTGAGTTCTGAGCAAGGTGTGTTGCTTTGTCAGTGTGGAGATAGTCTATAGACAAGCACAGCTGAAGCCCCCAGTTAGAAATTATCTGAAAAATCAACACCTAAACCGAATTGGTCTATAGGTAGAGACTAAGGACTTAAAAGAAGAGAGGAGACAGACTGGGGGATTCTGTTTCATTTCATGCGAAACCAATCCGGAATATTACGATCCATTAGGAAACGTGTTGCTTGGGGATATGGCGTATGTGGTGGAGGCAAAAGAAAAGACGGTCCATAAGCTTGATGAAATAGCTTGTGAGATTGAAGGCATATGTACATGAAGAGTAAGCGCTCGGACACTGATTTGCAGTTATAGCCAACATATGCCTAGCGTTGATTGTATTATTTGGTGATCCCTGTTGTGCAAAAAGATGAAGGAGAAATGATAATTGAATATGTTTAAACATAACAATAATTAATAACTACACACAGCATTTATATAGTGCTTAATAGGAAGTGTTCCTATGAGCTCTGTATTACGCAGCAATTGCATGGCTACCATTTGTCACTCAATGCATTCGAGAAAATTCTTCCCATCGGAACCCTTTACCTCACCTGGGGTGAGTGCAGCACAATATGGTTACACTTCTGGCTGAAGGAGATTAATGTCATAAGTGGGGTTCAAACCTACGACTAGTCTGCTTGAACAGACCCTTGGGTTTCGTTGTGCGCATACACAGAGAGTGATACAGGTTATGCATTGTGTTTCTCATTGTGTGTCTCGTACTCTCCCCAAGACTGAGGATAGAGCAATGCTGTACGTGTGTGATGTAGTCACACAATGCATACCCTGTATCATGCTCTGCGCACGCACACACAGAAAGTCTAGGGTTTGTGCTTTCAAACTAACCTACGGCCCCCAGGTTGACAGGCGATAGTCAGAACTACTACACCACTACGCCTCCACAACTTGAACTTAATGTATGCACGTGCTAGCATTAAGTATGTCTCTTACATACCAAGTGGGGAGGATGCATAATACATGGTTAATGTCATTGATTAGAGTATTGAAATTACATGCCAATAATGTTCAAGTTCATGCACGCTTATGAAGTTTGAGACATACAGCAGCGCTAGCAAAAGAATATTTATGACGTACATCAAAAATTCAGTTGCCTAATGGAAGAATAACTAATGGACTAAATGTTTTATATCACAATTTCTCCAATAAGGCAGCATTTGGTTCAGCCATTTTGATATTCCAATCCTACCTTCAGTCCCTGATGGTTGTGATGTATGAAATATGTAGAAACAAGATTACCATTGTATCCAAAATGCATTTCTGATATGTCCATTTGAAAAGTAGAGATTTTTCATTAATTCCAGAGATGCAATTGAAAATTGGAACAGAAAATAAACTAAAGTTACACGTTTCTTACACAGCAAGGCTCAAAGACTAAAAGGTCAGAAATTCAGACTTTTGCCTGAAAACTAGCATTCCCATAATTTGGCTTTCTTCATAATTCCAAATTTAAAGTCAGTTTGGGTAAAAGATTTATATGAAAATCATTTGTTGAAATGCTTTTCTTCCCTTATTTATATTCATTGACATCATCTACCACATATTGCAAGTTACGGGCTCGGGGGAACACTGCCTCAACAATTCTTCTACTCCTTAATTCAATATCTTGCACTTACATATCTTACACATAGATCGGGTACGCAGTATGTTTGAAAATACATTCTTTTTCAATCTTTCCCTCCAATGTATATATTTTATAGGGACTTTATAGATCACACTATAGCCTACTGGTTGTGGTGCAAACACAGCCACCATTAAAGCAACAATTTAAGAAAGAATTTCTTTTATTCCATATATGTAATTCTGCATCATCTTCTTTAAAACGTAGATTGGGTATGAAGTATGTTTGAAAATACATTCTTTATAAAGTCTTTTCCTCCAATGTTTATATTCAGGGACATTATCTATCACACTCTAAGCTACTGGCTGCGATGCAAACACAGCCACCATTAAAGCAACTGTTTAAGAAAGGATCTCTTTTATTCCATATATGTAGTTCTGCATCATCTACTTTAAACATAAATTGGGCATGCAGTAGATTTCAAAATCAAGCTTTCCCTCCAATGTATATATTCACGTAAATTATCTATCGCACTCTGAGCTAAGCTACAAGCTGCAGAGCAAACACAGCTACAATAAAAGCAACTGTTTGAGAAAAAATTCTTCTATTCCACATTTTTATTTCACTTCACACATAGATTAGGCAAGAAGTATGCTTCAAAATACATTCATTATAAATATTTCCCTCCAATGAATATATTTTATAGGGATTGTATCTATCACATTCTAAGCTACAAGCTGCAGGGCAAACCTTACCANGGTTAACTGAAAGCTCACTGTCAAAATACAGGCCAATGTTTTGTTTGTTCGTTTGGCTAGCTTTCATCAATTGTGTTGTTCGTAAGGATGAAAATATTAAAAGGAGACTCCAACTCACCTAAAATGGCCAGCACCACATCCTCTCTCAGAATCTCTATGGAGCCTCTGGAAATGAAGTATATCGCCCTCAAGACGTCGCCCCGATGGATGAGGGTGTCTCCAGGAGGCGCATGAGTGGTTTTAAACTTCATAGACAGAGCTCGCAGACAGCCAGGGCTGGCCCCTTTGAAGGCGGGGCAGTTGTTGAGGAGATTCCGATTGAGATGCAGGCAGATATCCGCCTGCAGACATTCGGGGAAACTCTTCAAGACCTATGGGGGGAAAAGGTGACAAGAATAATGATAATAATTGTGCATTTAAACTGCGCAATTTCTATAAGAATATACTCAACTGAGCATTACAAGACAACAATAACAACATAAGTAAATAGAAAATTAATGGGTTTTTTTTGTACATCTAGAAATTATTGCATTTATTTACAAGACAAACAGCCAATTCTTAACAAATTATAAGTTGCTTCAATGCACATGTGATGTGCGATGCAATTTATCATAGCTTCTCCAGGTCACAGAAGTCATTTTGTATTAAAATATTCAAATTCATGAAAACCAAAAACTTGCGCTCTAACGTGGGGAATAGCTATGAGTAGTTGAGATTACCTTTAAGTAATTTGTACTTTCCATTCTTTCCTTGCCTTCATCTTTCATGTAACTTAATGCTTTTGCAAATTATCCATCAATACCTTGCATATGGTGTAACTAGGGGCAACAAAGCTACAATATACATATGTAGATTTCATTATCAACTAAAAAAAAAATAGATCACTATTAAAACTTAAAGAGAACATTTTTAATATTTCCTTTTTACAAGGAAAATCTAGTTATTAAAAAAGAATATGTACACAAATTCACTGCAGATTTATTGTAAGGAGCTGAAGGTCAAAAATAGGTTTCGTCAATTCATAAAGAATGTTAACCTATTGAATATTGAATTCTATAATTCCCATGGGTTTTGTGCAGGGACTGCTTGGTTCCCATAGTCAATGGGTTAATCAACGGTGCAAAGCTGAAATTTTGAGATGCAGGTCAAGGGATGGTGGCCTCTCCCACCCATGGCACAAATAAACGCTGTTACATTTTATTCAAACTTTAGAACCGTATATTTGTTCAGCTCTTAGGCGAAAGCTCTTATACCCATTTCTAGCTATTACTAATACAGGACTAGACCTCATTGCTCTATTTCTTGTTTTTACTCAACAGACATCTGCCACTCTGTGTCATTAAAGTCTGTACTCCATTACTCCTTTTTCAAAGTTCATGGGAAGTAAGAATATTCTTCTAGCTATGTAGATCATTTCTCTTTCTTTTCTAATTTCACCCATACATTTCTAAGAATTTGACTACGAATTGGACAAAGTGATAAAAAAGATGTAATATTGTGATAGAATGCATAAAATTGTAATCTAATTTGATGAAGGAATTTTTAACGAAACCAGTTTGGGGATGTTTTTTAGATAGACAGTGTAAAAAAAATCGCTTCTGATCATGCCTCATTAACTCTTTGCACGTTCACCCGTAAACCCCCTGTGTGTTGCCTTATTTAGGGAGTGTACATGTTTCACTCCGAATCTGTGCAAAAGTGCGAAGGAAACAGGCCAACAGATGCTCAGTGACGCGAAGAAAACCTGGAATGAGTTAATTGATATCTGCCTTTAAAAAGAGTAATCACAACCCTCGAGCAACACCCCCTTTGTAATTAATTGCAACTTTCTAGGAAAATTTCCCTGATTGCTGTTCACTTATGAAACCAAATTTGGATAATGAGATATCTGGCTCTAAAGTTATAAACTGCTGAAAAAAAATCTAGCCATCAAAAAGCTGAAAAAAAATTGTAAAAGAAGAGGGTTGATCAATGGCACACTATCAACGCTTTACATTTGCACATTTTTTTTTGATGAAGTCTCTTCAATTATTTTAAACTATGATTAACCTCTTTCAACCAAATGGATTTTATTCTTATTTCTGGAGGCTAATGAAGCTAAACCCTCAGGATACCTATGCTATAAAAGCCTAAGCTTAATAAGGGGTCATAATTTTTTATTTAAAGATGATGATAGGCTAGAATTATATGCAAGAATGCTGTCTAGACTTTGAACATCTAAAAATATCACTTATCACGTTTGTATCAATGCCATTCATATCAGACTTGGCATGCTGAAAGTAAAAACACAATAGGATGTAAGATAAGCAGTCCCTGTGCCCTCTCTCACACAAATATATTTACAAAATGTGTATTGATTTCTACTGATCTCTAGAATTCAGTACCCTACGTAATATGGTTGGCATATTGGAATCGATGGCAGCCTCATGTATTTAATCCTCTGGCTGCTCAAATATCTAAAAGACAATAATTGTAAAAATATCCATCACTAACCATATTCATATCGATTCCATTGGTGTAGGACCAGGCATGTTGGAAGTACTCCTCCAGTCTCTGGCGCAGGGGGTTGGGGATCTGATGGAATCGGATGAACTCTTTCACTCTCAGCATCTGGGTGTGGTAGCGGGCAGTGCCAGAGTAGAGCCTCTGGATGATGGCCGAAACGTTACCAAAGATGCTGGCATACATGAGTGCTGGAGTGAGCAAAATAGAAGATGGGAGTGTGAAATTAGAAAGACTGTTCTTGGTGAAGTATTTTTTTACCGCCTGACTGGCTATCTTTATTTTAGCTTCAGAATAATTTTTTTTTTATTCTATGAACATATTACCTCTATAATGACCAATCCTAAAGGTTTGCAGAAAATAAAAGCTATTTAGCTCATTCAGCAGGTATGGTGTTTATCATACTAAAAATTTGGGCAAAACAGGAATCATATAAAATTTAAAGGTTCATTGCTAAAGTATATTTCAGGATACACACAATTTAACATTCATAATTCCTCAGCAACCATTTGGTTGCTAACGAATTACCGCAATGCATCATGCACTGATAAACATCTTAATCTTCATGTTGCTGAGTTAGCAACTAAGAAAGGGTTCACTATATGCAAATCATTCTGAAAGACAAACCTGGTGTATGAAATAGTTGTCTCAAATGGACCTCAATCTTGTGTTTCAATAAGCTATTTGAAGAGGTACATGTATGCACGACTTTACGCAAGACTGGTAACCTAGCTTTCCCTGCTCTCAATAACCCCTACGTTGCTGTGTTAGTACTCGAGAAAGGGTCACCTCTATGCACATCATTTTGGAACACAACCATGGGCGGTGTTTCAACAACATAAGAAAGACTTAAAGAACGACTCAAAGATTGACTGGTATCCATTCTTGTAATTAGAATTATAACACGTATGAAACATAAGAACAGACACCAGTTGTTCTTAAAATGGTTCTTAAAGTCTTTTGTTACTTGGCAATACACCATCAAGGGGGTGTTTCATGAAGCTTGTCACTAGCAACAAGCAGTCATTTTCCGACAGTCACCAAAGCAACATTCAGTGAAATTACTTTCCATCCAATCGAAACCAAGGAGTTCATTGGATAAGTCTGCACTGACCAATGGCGACAAGTTTCATGAAATGCCCTTCCGTAATAGTTAAACCATCACTTACATCCAATCAACATGACACAGATGGAGAATATCTTCTCAGCATTGGTGTTTGGAGAGACGTTGCCGAACCCTACACTGGTGAGACTACTGAAGGTAAAATACAGCGCCGTGATGTATTTAGATTTGATGGTCGGACCGCCACTATCTGTGTCATTGTGATAGTACTGGTGCGTCTCATTAGCGAGGTGATCAAGCCACCCGATCCTAAAAGAAATAACAATATTTTTTCATAAATCAAGGTTTTCAATAATGTACAACTGTTTCGATGGACGTATATCCACACCATCAATACAGCACCATGATACACTTAGACTTGATGGTTGGACCATCACTATCTGTGTCATTGTGATCAAGCCACCCGATCCTAAAAGAATTGACAATATTCATTTATAAATTAAAGTCTTTCAATAACCTATAACTGCAAAATGGTTACTTTGTGGTTGTTTAAATTTGATGGGCATATATCTACAGCATCAATACAGCGCAGTGATGTAACTAGATTTGATGGTTGGTACGCCGCTATATGTGTCATTATGATAGTACTGGTGCGTCTCGTTAGCGAGGTGATCAAGCCACCCAATCCTAAAAGAAATAACGATATAAATTAATGGAGTAAGGTTATTTAATTATCTATGACTGCAAAATGGTTATTTTGCAGTTGTTTAAATTTGATTGGCATACATCGGCACCTCCACTAGAGCGCCATGACGTATTTAGATTTGATGGTTGGCCGACAGCTGTCTGTGTTATTGTGATAGTACTAGTGCGTCTCATTAGCGAGGTGATCATGCCACCCAATCCTAAAAGAAATGATAATATTTAATTGACATTGAATAATACAATACAATACAATAATACAATATTTTACAATAATCTAAGACTGTAAAAGAAGGTAAAATAGACAACTGGTGGACTTGGTGTTATGCTGACATGGTGTAATGGGAGAGATGTTTAGAAAAGATACTTTAGAGGTGCATAAACTTTTGGATATGTCACTTTTATCACACAGTTATGTATTTAATCTTGATTTGCACACCATTACAAATTGTGAACAACATAAATTTCCATTGTAATATGCAATCAGACTATTGAAACATACATGTATGTATACACCCTGATCAAACAGAACAATGGAATTGGCCAAAGTAAATAGCATTCATCCAGGGGATCACAATAGCAAGAGGCACTCAAGAAATAACATTTATTTGAGTAGAAATATAGAACATGTGTTGCATTTGTTCACTGAACAAACAGGGAAGCTACTTTCTTTTATGTGCCTCGACCTAATTATATGAGAGTTCCTTCGCCACTCAAATGACATACCTTGGAAGATTGGGTATCTTTCGCTCCGCTGATCCGATAGCATACCAGATACATGCTAACCAATGAGCTATGAGGGCAAAGGTCGCCATCAGTAGGAGTAAGACGGCCGCTCCATATTCCGAGTAGCGGTCTAACTTCCTGGCGACACGAACCAACCGCAGCAGACGTGCTGTTTTGAGGAGACCTATTAGAGTCGTCGACTGTATACGTAGAATGCAAGAGATAGGAAGAGTAGATGGTTAACATTGGTGAATGAGATCAAATAGTATGTTTTATCTTTGGAAAGCAATTTATGCAATGGAAGATGGTCTGCATATTAAGATGAAAAAAAATTATTGAATCACATGATTTTGAAATATTCCCTGCATATCATTTCTAATTTTTTTACGAAAGAGTACTACAAATATAAAAAAATAATAATTTGTAAAATCATTCTGTCAGTCTGGTCCTACTATTTAAAAACTGTTGTTCATTGATTAACAAAAAAACTTTTGGGGTTTCAATTACACTACTATTTGACTCATTCTTTTATTTGTAACCCAGAGGTCAATGGTTCAAATCCCATCCATGAGTTTCAGCTCCCAGCAAGTAATAAAACACAGTTCCATGCATATAGACTGGAAAAGAGAATCTACTATGATTAACTTCCCAACTGATGAACTTCTTCTACTACAATATTCTAATCAAAAGAAAGTAAGAGACAATTTATTTAATTACATGTATGATTTAACTACTAAAATGATGAATTTCTAGTCAAATCTTTGACTCACCTGATCATTTTCAGAACCGAACAACAGGAGATCAAACGGAATTGCGGCAACCACATCAATAAGAAACCAGCCTTTGAAGTAGTGCACCGCGATATTGCCGGGGTGCGAAACCACCTCGTCGTTCTTGTTGACATAGGTTGTACGGAAGTTGATCAGGATGTCGATGATGAACATGACGTCGACGATGAGGTCGATGATGGTAAGGGGTTGCGTGTAGCTCGTGGGGGCGCTGCTTTCTCGTTGGAGGAGGAAGGCGGCGTTGTAAGGGGTGATGATGGCTGTGTAGATGACAAGGAGGAGGATGACCCAATCCCAGACAGCTTTGAAGGGAGAGTAGTGGAGGATGGTCCACTTGTGGATCCGAGGAGATTGGAGTTTGTATTCAGGAAGCACATCAGGACCAAGAGACAATACCTATGGGTAGATAAAGAGAGAGCAACATATGTAAATCAGAGTTTTTTAAAAGGAACATTACAGAGGGTGACTTCAAGTATGGTGTTCGGTGTTGGTGTTGGTGTTGAGAGAGCAAAACGGTCCGTAAACCGAGCTCCAACACCGTTTGTCAGTTTACAGAAGTGATACAGAAACGACCGGAAATACATCAGAATCTTGCGAGGTCTACCCAAAAAACCGACAGACTACAAGTTTGGTGTTGAGGCTGGTGTTGGTTTTACAGCAACACCAACACCAGCGTTCAACACAGTACTTGAAGTCACACAGTGTTCTACATGTAGTCAAGGCTTAGATGCTCATGGCCCTATGGACCAAGACCAAAGCCAAAGCATGACTCCTAAAGCCAAGCCCAAGGCATGAAAAAGGCTTCAAGGCCAGAATAGGGAGAATATAAATTTACGACAAAAGATAATAATGACAGAGAGTATACCAATTGGCTTAAAATAGGAAGAAATAAATATAAAGAGATGTGAAAGGAGAGAGTATCATCGTGCAAGAGCCAGTATAATCCTTTGCCAGAGAAAAATTAGACTCGAATGAATGATGAATTACACATAATCAATACTTGCAAACATTATGTTGATTTTCCAGTAGGCCCTGTATATGAAATAATATTAGTGTCATCCAGTCTTGAAATGCCTAGTACATGTACCTGCATTGAAAGAAGGTATTTGATCCTATTTCTTTAACTTGACATGACTAAACTGGGTTGAAACCCATGGCTAAACTACCCTAATACTTATCCAACTCACAAATCTAAACCCTTTACGAAATCTGTCCAGATAAAGTCTTTACAGATTCATGACAGTTTGGTTTTCCGCTTTGAACAAAATTGTGAATGAAAAGTTTAGTACCTTTTATTACTGTCACACAAACATACAACAAATACTCACACAAATTTCTAGAAGAAAGAGGGAAATATGTTATTGAAAATTATTCAGAAAGTCTGCAAACCACTCCAATAGATTGTTGTGTTATTTTTCAGAGTCCTAACACAGAATACTGCAAAACATCATAATGGTTTTAAAGAGAAATTTTGCATAACTATGATCATAGGAAAAATTACCTTATCCATCTAAGATTTCACTCAAATATATATTTGAAAGTTTAGTGTTTGGAAAAATGTATTACTATTAATTTTGCAATATGTTACAACTCCTTTTCTAAATATTACTGTAGGTATCTTTTCAATACTGACATTATTGTTATATAACCAATATTCCTCATTAAAAAAAAAACAAATCCCACGTTTAACAAAAGGACAACAAATAAATAAAAAGGCTAAAACCTATATTATAATACGTTAATTGAATTAAATATCTAATCTACTATGTCTTCTAAAATTACATTTTCCTCTTTATATTAGATAAGTAGAAATATAATGAATATATTCATACTTCATGTGCAGTTGATTTCTGGATGGTGTTTCTCCAAGTTGTGCCTCTGATAAAAATTACTTTGATAATGACTGGTACTAATTTCTTAATATTTGTAATATTGATATCAAGTGTAGCAGAAAAGAACATGCAGTTGTTGATATATTTATTCTAAGGGGGTGTTGCTCAAAATCAACTGCAGATCAACTGCATCTTTACAAATTGTAACTCGTATTTTCATTCGCACGCGATATGCGCATTTGACAACAAGCGAATGAAACAATGATTTTGATTGGCGCATTCCGATCAACTGCAACTTGCGACCAATTGAAACTTTTGAGCAACACCCCCTAAGTCTTTCAGCTCAATACAACTTGGAGAAACATCATCCCATAGAATTGTTAGTTTTTCCTTCCCTAAATGTTACCCTGCAACCTGACTTACAACTGTGTAGTTTTTATTACGGCATTGATATACATATATTCCATATACGATGTTAACTAGATTAGTTGTTCAAAATAGATTTGTGGTTTGACCGTGTGAAAAGAAATGATAAGTAAGAACAGAGGAAAAATTATCAGAGTTTAGATTAGTTTTGTTACTTTTGAGATACCTAACATCAATTTTACTTACAGTTGAATGTTCTGGATTCAGTGCCATCTTTCCTTTTGTCTACATTATTATGAAATAATTGTAAATGATTTCATTTAAATTCATGCATCCTATTTCAATACCGCCCTTTCATTAAAATAGAAATGCTTCAAATTATATTCAGCACAATATTTAAATTAATAAAGATTGTAGAACATCTCTTGTAATTACTACATGTATACTGTAATTTACATTCAATAACTTTCCATTAAAACAAAAATAAAATGTACAATAAAATCAGTCACAATAAATAAGTAAATAAATAAATCACATATCAAAATAAAATAATTGCATTGTACATGTATCTCTCCTAGGAGATCCTCAAACAACATGGATAGACTCATCCTTCGACTCAAGTATACTCTACCCAAAACTTACACCCTGATGCACCATTGTGATTAAGCAAAAATGAACACTCTTGAAGTTTTCTGTCTACCACATCACATTCTCTCACATTTCATCCTCCTTCATACCACATAAAACATTGCACAACTTAAAAATAAATCAAATGCATTCCATGTTTTTAAAGAAATAATCCAATACTGCCATGGAATTCTTAAATAACTTCAACACATCCTTTTGGAAACGATTAGTCAACATGACCAATCATTCTTGTACATGTGTATGACCGGCAATAATCATATATCAAATTTAAATATGTTTCGATCTGAAATTGACCAAATTTTAAAAGGTTAAAGGTAATCTTGTGAGTAATGTATTATTTATGAACACTTTGTAAAAGGCTTTGAGAAGCTTTTATTAAGTTATACATCAGTACAGAATTACCTTTTCATTGTTATCATAGTTTTATTTGTCAGACACTTATTCACCAATCAATCAGTTGATATTTGTTTACAAATCATTCTAAATGAGCACTGCATTGCTGCTGCTTGTTTCAATTCGATTTTAACCACTCCCCTTAAAAAGGACGGTGGCTAAAACAAAGGCACCTCGTCAACTAAAGTTGATTCGTGCAAGCAGGCCGGTGTTTCACCAAGTTACGATAGAATTTAAGAACAACTTTACTCACAACTGGTACAACTTCTTGCGCTGAATGGTCAAGAATCTTCTGCATACGACACTCCTTAACGTACTCAGTCTTTCTTAAATCCGTGTATAACTTTACACACGTTTGGTGAAACACTTCCCAGGTTTATTGATTATTGAAAACTCATTATGTGAGGGCTATAAAGAAGGGCAAGGTCAAATTACGATGCATGGAAGGGTCTCGTTCAGGGGTAGCGCAGTAGATAGCACACGGCCATGATGATTCAAATAGGCACATCCCACTTTCAACACGATATAACAACACGAAAAATTAGGTCGACCGCAAATTCAATAGTCCTTTGTAATGCTATTCAAATGAGAATGGGCATCTGGTTAATGTGTCCACACAGTTCAATACACAGCGTATGGCTCTATTGTCCGTGACCCACTTTATTTTGTGGACATATTTTATATTGTGTTCCATGATGATTCAAATAGGCCCATCCCACTCTCCCTGAACAATGATGAGGATGATGTGGGATAAACAAAGATGAAGGAATAACCAACAACTGTTGGTTAAAATGCCCAATTTATGGCAGACCTCTAACATTTCACTATAAATTGGGCATATCTTAACCAATATTTGTGTCAAATAAATCCAACGTAAGGTGTAATTTTGCAATTTTATTATAGTTTTAGCGTGTCTTAACCAAAAAGTTATGTGGACAGTATTGACTTGTGGACAGTATTTAGCCTAGAGTTTAGAAAACTTTTGCCAATTTCAAGAGTGCACTATACTCAGCAACAACAGCACATTACTACTCCAAAACTCCATACAACAACATAAAAACATGACACTGCAACTATTTCTCTATTATTATACTCATAACCAATACTATATACCAGCATACCATATACCCATCACCATCCATAAAAAACTCAAACAACATCGGAGCAATCAACAGCAACATCGATTACATCTAAAATCTATATCAAAATTAGCTACCACACGTATACTCAATAACCGACATCCTAACTATATGCTTCATTGGTTAAAAAAAAACTATTAGTCATGTGGTAATATGTAGAGGGAACAAATTGTTGGAGGTATGACCTAAAAATACAAAAAAAAACATTTCAGATGAAACACTGTATGACACCACAAGCAACATGCCCGAGTGGATACATTTATTCATTAATAAGAAAGCATGGAGCCAACCAGCATGCTTTTCACGCCCTTTTCCCTCAAATTTTACTGGCTTTCGCCAAGCCTTGCCAATTTGCAGAAGTAATCAGGCACGTAATAGAAACAGCAGCAAGGCGGCAAAACGCGCCTTGCATTCCTTATAAACAGATAGCAGACAGAGGTCGACAAGCAAATGATTGCCATATGCTGAAAGAATACATCTAATTGGATAATTTGCTGCTTTATAACACGTAAGATGAGTCCAATTAGCCAATGACAGTGAGGTGTTATTAATGTTACAGATTGTCTATTTTTTGCTGTTCAGATTTCTTTATTTTCCTTCTGCCATGTTTTCAGACTGTGTAGCATAAGTAAAAGGCAAATGATAATCTAAATTCGCAGAAAAATTGATTTTAAAAATATGATAAATGCACACATTTTACCAAATCACAAACCAAGTGGTAAATAAAATAATTTACATTCTCAATTTAATCAATTTTATGGAGAATATGGAATTTTCTTCACATGACCGGTAGTAAAGCAGTATTTAAATCAAAAGGTATGAATAAAGGATGAAGAAGGTAGATAGAGAGAAAGAATGAGCGAGAGAGAGTGAAAAAGAAGAAAAGGTGAAAAACACCGAAAACCCACAAAGGAAATAATAGAGGGAAGGAGAAATAGAAACAGGAGGACATGAATAAGAACATAATGAACAAAAAAAACTAAAGAAAATGGATCAAAACGTATGAAAACAAAGAAATACGCTTATGGGGAAGAGAAGAAGAGGGAGAGAGAGAGAGTGAGAGAGAGAAGAAAGAAAAGAAGAAGAAATCAAATGGAAATGCAAAAGCCAGAGGTGGAGAAGAAGAAAACAGAGGAAGAAAGATAGAGAAAAGGTGAAGAAGAACAACATCAAAAAGTACCAGAAGAAATCAGGCAAAATAAGGATAATGCAGACAAAGGAGGAAAAATATTCTGACAAGTGATAATCCAAACATTCCTACGAGAAATAACGAGAGAAATTGCCTGAATGACCATAGAGGACACGGGAAGGAAAGACGGAGTATTTGGCAGCTGAAGCATTAAGGATGCTGCGCAAAGCATGCTTAATTAGCTAGCTACTATCCACAGACATCTCTTAATTAACCTCAACTCAAGGACTACATACACCATGCACATGAACACAAGGCAAATGGCATCGGTCATAGAACAAGGGCGTAGGCAATGGTGGGGGGGGGGGGTATGATGGGTGCAAATGAACCCCCTCTTTGGAGGCCTAGAATATCAATAAAATCAAATTGAACAGCAAGTAATTTTTCATCCTTCTTTGAGGCAATCTATAAAATGCTGTGGCAGTATTAAGCCGCAATGCCATCTAAAAGCATATGGAACAGATGTTGTGCAGTGGTTCTGATATTCGCCTCTTAATCAGAGGGTCTCGGTTTGAATCCCAACCTTCTGCATTATTACCCTGGCTTTAGCAGTGCAGCTATTTGGCGCATAAGCTTTTACAAGTAATAAAATCCTACCAGGTACCCATTCATCTCATCTCGGTTAAGTGCAGCACAATGTGGATAAATTTCTTGCAGAAGGAAATTAACGCCATGGGTGGGATTCAAACCTACATGCCCTCTGGTTAAAAGGTAAGCGTATTCAAACACTACACCCCTTTCCTTGTAACCACCCCTTCTATGTCTCAATCAAGTTAAGGAAATTTGAACCCCTCTTCAGGAAAATCTGCCTTTACCCCTGTATGAAACCAGTATGTGTGTCTCAAAGAGTCCCACTCTTTTATCTTTGGATGCCTCAAGTACAAAAGTATAAGAGGAGTTCAAACAAAAATTGTTAAATGCATTTTATTAATGGATACTTTGCTGGTTGATTTAAAAAACATTAGGGTAGTTTATAAAATGTTTGTTAAAATGTAGTTGAGCTGCACTAAAATCCGGGAAATATTTAAACATGAAAAGTAGCCGGAGCCGGTTGGCATGGAAAATAAAGATCATGATCATTGCATTATATGCAAATTAAAAAAAATCTTTGGTATATCTGATACATCACATTCTAAGGTGGAAAATGGCATGAAGGCTAGAAAAAACAACTCATAATGCTAAGAGAAATTCCTCTTTAACATTTTACTCCTCTACTGATAGACAAATGTATAGAAAATAAATTAGAAATAGTACAGCTCGCAGATTATATCCAGGAAAATGCATTTTGATTCTCAAAACAAATGTCTAAATGTTTAGCGTCTCCTATTACGAGGCGCAAAGACTTTTCTATGAAATATAATAAGGTCATTATCCCACGTAAGACTAAAAATAAAACCAGTATCCCGGAAACAGATTACAATTTTAGGATGCATGGAAATCACATAAATATCTCATAACTTCAAAGAAAAATCCTTTTGGTTGCTATAATATTCTCAGAATTTCAGCAATTTTGTTGAGACACATACGTCCATTGTATGCAGACAAGGTATGAAGCCCGGGATGACTCACGACTTGCTATTTGGAAGGGGTGGAGTCGGAAAATAGAATGGAATAAAATTCTATCTCTCATCCTCGATCGTCAAATTGAATCAGGGGAAAGGCTAGTCTAGGGTTGTGCCACTATGATGATTCAATTAGAGGTAGGGTATTGGGGAAAGAACAAAATACATGGGGCACCAGCTGCAGATTATATTGAATTGGTTGTGTTTGCGGCAGTCGTATTAGCTTTGAATTTTGTTTTCTAGTTTTGTTAAATGGCTGAATAATGACGATAGTGAAACTGTAATGATCATGATAATGATGATGATGATGATGATGATGATGATGATGATGATGATGTTGATGATGTGGTGGTGGTGATGATGATGATGATGATGATGATGATGATGATGATGATGATGATGATGTGGTGGTGGTGATGATGATGATGATGATGATGATGATGATGATGATGATGATGATGATGTGGTGGTGGTGGTGATGATGATGATGATGATGATGATGATGATGATGATGATGATGATGTGGTGGTGGTGATGATGATGATGATGATGATGATGATGATGATGATGATGATGATGATGTGGTGGTGGTGGTGATGATAATGATGATGATGATGATGATGATGATGATAACAATGACTCAGACGGTGATGATGATGATGATGATGGTGATGATGATGTTGGTGATGATAATTGTGAAGATGATGATGATGATGGTGACAATGATGATGATGACGATCATGATAATGATGGTCATGTTGAAGATGATGATGATGATAAATGGTAGTAATGATAGTGGTGATCATCACAATGACATAACATTCCAATTATTAATCAATCAATTTA
Source organism: Temnopleurus reevesii (assembly GCA_036244855.1). Classification (NCBI taxonomy): domain Eukaryota; kingdom Metazoa; phylum Echinodermata; class Echinoidea; order Temnopleuroida; family Temnopleuridae; genus Temnopleurus; species Temnopleurus reevesii. The sequence goes on from BQKZ01000008.1 coordinate 142,879, forward strand.
TCTATTTATCTATCATTTATCTACTCACATTTTTTAAACAAATTTACTTACACCTGCAGTCTAAAAACAATAGTACTGAGAATTAATAACTTTAGATATTAGATTCATTCCCTATTCCAAATCAAACATAACCCATTTTAATGGAAATAATACAACCCAATGCATTTCTTTGGATTCTTGTGATATATCAGAGGCATTGCGATAAACCTATCTTTGCCTTGTACAAAGTGGAGCGGAAAGAGAGATAGCAAATACAAGACATGCAGAATTTGAACATCTTCCTTGTAATACCCTCTCTATGAAAACACTGCATTATGCCTATATAGCCTCAATATAAACTAGCCTCGCGAGATACTTATCTAGACAGACGCATCTTCATAAATGGATTCAAACGCCATCGGCGATGGAATGGGTGTGTGTCGTTTAACAACATTGAAAACATGTGCTGGAATGCGGTAACATACCGTACCATTTCAATCTGTGTGCAAGGTACAACATTCAAAGATGGCCACAGAGTTGTATTTTTGGTACTAACATGTGCTGTACTGTTTTAACATTCCCTTGGCACATTTATTTGTATATATATTTGGTACAACATTCAAAGATGGCTACAGTAGTGTATTTTGGGCAAAAGTTTATGGGCTGTACTGTTTTAACATTCCCTTAGCACCTTTATTTGTATATACATGTATATTTGGTATAACATTCAGAGACGGGTAATATATTTGTAGGTTGCGATGGGAAAAAGGAGCAACTGAATAATGTTTGTGATTAGCAGATGAAAGTCACATCATCCTATGTTCTTTCCTTAGTTTGCGGATGAGGGCCATAGCAATTTTAGCAATTAAATTACTTTTTACAATGTCTACACAATTCTTAAGGAATAATTTTATTGATTTATTTCTAATCTTGCACATCCTATGCTATCAAGCATACATGGTATACCCCAAGCGACTATGATTGTTTAATGAAACTTGAATTCATAAAATACAATTTATCTTCATTGTTTCACTCCACAAACAAACTAATATCTAATTCTCTTCCTCTTCCTCTTAAACAAATGTTGGAGTTAAATTGCATTTATTTAGGATTAATCTTATTCCATAATACTGAATTGGTTACAGGTTTATATCAATGATGGTAAAAAAAAAGTATGTGTGATTAGATCACATATAACCTCATGCAGAATTCGCCTTGCATGCATAAAAACACATGTGAAGGTAAGCAAAATCAGATGATACATGTAAGTACCATACATAGTTTGGTCGTTCTAAGTGTGGGTGATAAGTTGGCATGTGGATTAAGGGCTATAAAGACAATCCTCACAATCATTTGACTGCCTGATTATAAAGAAAAGTCAATTGGAATTACAAAAGTCAGTAGTCTATGGGTCAAGACAGGTTTGAGTAGCTTTGATTTCTCTCTGGCCACAATTCCTAAAAAGCGGCACCAGAAATACTATCCCTACTGGGTCTTTGTTTGAATACACACATTTTACCTCTAAGCACTGTACAAATAGGAGGGGGGGCTTGCATAGATGAACAAAAGTACTTTTCAATAGGTTGAGTTCTGAGCAAGGTGTGTTGCTTTGTCAGTGTGGAGATAGTCTATAGACAAGCACAGCTGAAGCCCCCAGTTAGAAATTATCTGAAAAATCAACACCTAAACCGAATTGGTCTATAGGTAGAGACTAAGGACTTAAAAGAAGAGAGGAGACAGACTGGGGGATTCTGTTTCATTTCATGCGAAACCAATCCGGAATATTACGATCCATTAGGAAACGTGTTGCTTGGGGATATGGCGTATGTGGTGGAGGCAAAAGAAAAGACGGTCCATAAGCTTGATGAAATAGCTTGTGAGATTGAAGGCATATGTACATGAAGAGTAAGCGCTCGGACACTGATTTGCAGTTATAGCCAACATATGCCTAGCGTTGATTGTATTATTTGGTGATCCCTGTTGTGCAAAAAGATGAAGGAGAAATGATAATTGAATATGTTTAAACATAACAATAATTAATAACTACACACAGCATTTATATAGTGCTTAATAGGAAGTGTTCCTATGAGCTCTGTATTACGCAGCAATTGCATGGCTACCATTTGTCACTCAATGCATTCGAGAAAATTCTTCCCATCGGAACCCTTTACCTCACCTGGGGTGAGTGCAGCACAATATGGTTACACTTCAGGCTGAAGGAGATTAATTTCATAAGTGGGGTTCAAACCTACGACTAGTCTGCTTGAACAGACCCTTGGGTTTCGTTGTGCGCATACACAGAGAGTGATACAGGTTATGCATTGTGTTTCTCATTGTGTGTCTCGTACTCTCCCCAAGACTGAGGATAGAGCAATGCTGTACGTGTGTGATGTAGTCACACAATGCATACCCTGTATCATGCTCTGCGCACGCACACACCGAAAGTCTAGGGTTTGTGCTTTCAAACTAACCTACGGCCCCCAGGTTGACAGGCGATAGTCAGAACTACTACACCACTACGCCTCCACAACTTGAACTTAATGTATGCACGTGCTAGCATTAAGTATGTCTCTTACATACCAAGTGGGGAGGATGCATAATACATGGTTAATGTCATTGATTAGAGTATTGAAATTACATGCCAATAATGTTCAAGTTCATGCACGCTTATGAAGTTTGAGACATACAGCAGCGCTAGCAAAAGAATATTTATGACGTACATTAAAAATTCAGTTGCCTAATGGAAGAATAACTAATGGACTAAATGTTTTATATCACAATTTCTCCAATAAGGCAGCATTTGGTTCAGCCATTTTGATATTCCAATCCTACCTTCAGTCCCTGATGGTTGTGATGTATGAAATATGTAGAAACAAGATTACCATTGTATCCAAAATGCATTTCTGATATGTCCATTTGAAAAGTAGAGCTTTTTCATTAATTCCAGAGATGCAATTGAAAATTGGAACAGAAAATAAACTAAAGTTACACGTTTCTTACACAGCAAGGCTCAAAGACTAAAAGGTCAGAAATTCAGACTTTTGCCTGAAAACTAGCATTCCCATAATTTGGCTTTCTTCATAATTCCAAATTTAAAGTCAGTTTGGGTAAAAGATTTATATGAAAATCATTTGTTGAAATGCTTTTCTTCCCTTATTTATATTCATTGACATCATCTACCACATATTGCAAGTTACGGGCTCGGGGGAACACTGCCTCAACAATTCTTCTACTCCTTAATTCAATATCTTGCACTTACATATCTTACACATAGATCGGGTACGCAGTATGTTTGAAAATACATTCTTTTTCAATCTTTCCCTCCAATGTATATATTTTATAGGGACTTTATCGATCACACTATAGCCTACTGGTTGTGGTGCAAACACAGCCACCATTAAAGCAACAATTTAAGAAAGAATTTCTGTTATTCCATATATGTAATTCTGCATCATCTTCTTAAAAACGTAGATTGGGTATGAAGTATGTTTGAAAATACATTCTTTATAAAGTCTTTTCCTCCAATGTTTATATTCAGGGACATTATCTATCACACTCTAAGCTACTGGCTGCGTTGCAAACACAGCCACCATTAAAGCAACTGTTTAAGAAAGGATCTCTTTTATTCCATATATGTAGTTCTGCATCATCTACTTTAAACATAAATTGGGCATGCAGTAGATTTCAAAATCAAGCTTTCCCTCCAATGTATATATTCACGTAAATTATCTATCGCACTCTGAGCTAAGCTACAAGCTGCAGAGCAAACACAGCTACAATTAAAGCAACTGTTTGAGAAAAAATTCTTCTATTCCACATTTTTATTTCACTTCACACATAGATTAGGCAAGAAGTATGCTTCAAAATACATTCATTATAAATATTTCCCTCCAATGAATATATTTTATAGGGATTGTATCTATCACATTCTAAGCTACAAGCTGCAGGGCAAACCTTACCACCATGAAAGCTACTATTTAATAAAGAATTTATTTTATTCCATAATTCTCTTCTACTTTACGCATACATTTGGGCATGCGGTATGTTTGAAAATACATTCGTTATAAATCTTTCCATCCAATGTTTAGATTCAGGGACATTATCTATCACATTCTAAGCTACAGGCTGCGGTGCAAACAAAGCCACCATCAAAGCAAAGCACTTCAGTCCATTGATAACCGATAAAAGATAGCGGCGAAGACGTGGCATGATATCAACAAAGAGGGCATCGTATTTGCTCTCCATTCGATAAACAATCGAGTCTTGACGAGCAGTAATGGGGGATGCGAGCCGCACCAACTGACAAACACGGCCGGGTTTATGTCAATCACATAGTTACTCAGCTACGTGCTCAAAGACAGTGTACTATGCTGCATGTTCATTATTTTCTAAGAATGATGCAAAGTAGCATCAGTTATGTCATTGCTGATGACTATTTTCATTGCTCCTTGATCTGTGATTCACTGCCCCTCATATCCCATTCTTTTTTCTCTTGACCTCCTCATTTAGCTTTTTCTTTCTATTTGTGTGTTCACTTCATTTCCCTGTCATTTTGCTTATGATTAAGATTCTGCTAGGATTGAAAGCTCAACATTTTTTTTACTTAATATTTTTCGTTCAAATGTTGTGGTGTAGTGATGACACTTGCCGTTCAGTCAGTTGTGGTTCAAATCCCACTAACGGGAGTAATTTTCTTTCACTAGATATCTATTTCTCACTTAACTCAGGAGAAAATGGCTACCTAGTAGCAATGTGTTCCTTGAAATGTGCGAGTGTCAGTGGCTGGCTTGGCATAGTCTGAGTATTAATATGGTTTCTAGCCGTTAGTAAGTAGTGATCATGTTATATAGTTAAATATATATATCAACTATTATATTCCCACATATTAAGTAAATAAAATTCAAACAACAAAGGAAAATGAGAATTATGCTAAGAGGTTATCAAAATTCAGTTCCCAATTTCAAAACCATTAAATAGTCCCTTTCCCTACTTTATAAAATGTCAACATATGGGACATTTTCTGTTCAACTTCAAGAATTGGTTCATATCTACCTTAGATGAAATAGTTCTAAGGCGATGTTGTTCAAAATTAACTGCAAATGAAGTGCAACTTTGAAAATTGTACCATGCATTTTCATTTGCGCACGGTATGTGCATTTAACAAGATGCTCATGAAACAATGATTTTGATTGGTGCGTTACGATCAAATGCAACTTGCGATCAAGTTCAACTTCTCAGCAACACTCCCTAAGTCAATATATTTGCCCCCCCTCCCAAGTCTCAAGGATTTGAACCAGTAAATGGTTACAGGAGTGTTTGGTAAGAGAGATTGAATAAAATGATACACAGATGTCTTTCTCTTTTATAAGTATCATTGTGCGTCTGACTTCTCACTATCCTTGCTAATACTGTAATTCTTCTGTATTTAACTTGTCGTTTTTGGTGTAATAAAGCAAGAGGCTATCCATACGATAACAATTTCAATACCACCTGTTCTTGAAATAGCAATCGTTTGTACCATCAAGATACGTCAATAATCATGAGACAAATATCACTCTGTCTAATTGCTTTCCTATCATAGTATTTATAAAAGCAGTATTGATTTTCTTTTATTGTATAAATTTTATTGATCCTGGCCTTTCCAATTGATATCGTGAAGTATTGTCCTAATTGGTTTTCCTTCGATGATACGAGGGTAGGAGTGTTTCTAAATAATTAGAGGTAAGTGCTTCACACCTGCTTTTCCAAATATTGTTTCCTTTCACTCACACTCTTCTTTCTTCTCTCTATCTTTACCTTTCTCTCTCTATCTCTCTCTCTATCTCTCTCTCTCTCTCTCATTATCTCTCTTTCTCTCTCTCCGTCTCTCTTTTTTTCACATGGTTTATCCCTTCTTCTATTATTGCTCTGAATCTATCTGTAATTTTCTCTCGACATGTATGTAAGTGTGTATACATCTTATTTTTCTATCTGTCTATTACACTCGGTCTCTCGATCTCTCTGCCCAATCCATCCACCTTTTTCTCCCCCCCCCCTTATCTACCAAATCCATCTATATTGTGCAGACAATTCACACATTAATTTCACAAGCCATTACTTAGACTGCCATATATTGAAAGGTCCGATTTAACATGATAATTTGAGTTAAAACCAGGTTAAATTGCTTAAGTAACCTATCTCCCCTCCCACCCTTAACTCTTCCTTCATACCTGATCTCATTTTCCACCCATACAGAATATTAGATGAAAATAGAGCTTCAGTTGGCAGCCTAATATGATGCAGCTACTTTGGTGCCCTTGAAACCTGCCTCCTCTTCCCAACAATATCATTAGTCTGCAAATACAGACACAATCCAAGAACTTTAGTCAGCAGCATTTTCTTGAATGAATAACTTGATCTACAACAAGGTCTAAAGCATTGACTATTGTTAAAAGGTATCAGTTCTTAGACTAGCAGATGGCTATGATATTCTTCTCTGCAGACATGACTACTCTAACTTGTAGGTACTATAAAATAACTAAATCAGGTCTTGGATAGCAGACTAATCTCAACACCCCCTCAAGCCTCTCGACCCATATCTAATCATGTAGAGGGGCGCAGTCAGGTGTAAGGTGCAGCCTAATCCTACATCTCTTCAACAACATGTTGATTTGGTTATAGGTCTGCCCCAATGCTTCTGATTACTGATGGGCCGCTGAGTGGACAATCTTCTCAAGGACACTCTTTATTACACCTTGCCTCTACACAATGCTACTATCAATACCACTGTAGGTCTGCAACTTGGCAAAATAATTATAACATAAACAATTGTAAGAGTGGAGAAATTCAGTTTAAAACTAAATTCAGTTTGATTTTATTTGAAGTGATCCTGCATCTCCTTAAAAACATGTTGATTTGGTTATAGGTCTGCCCCAGTGCTTCTGATTACTGATGGGCAGCTGAGTGGACAATCTTCTCCCGCACACTCTTTCTTACACAGCAGTGTCTACAGAAAATACCACTATTAATATTGTAGTCTACAAGATGGCAAAATCAGTACAACCTTGACAATTGTAAGAGTGGGGGAAATTCAGTCTAACTCTTCATTCAATTCATTTTTTTAATTCCAAATGATCGTACATATCCTTAATAACATGTTGATTTGGTTATAGGTCTGCCCCAGTGCTTCTGATTACTGATGGGCCGCTGAGTGGACAATCTTCTCCCGGACACTATTTATTACAGTGTCTACGCTACTATCAGTTCCACCACCAGTCTACAACATGGCAAAATGATAATTACCAAGACCATGATTGTAAAAATGAGGAATTTAGTTTAAAACCCTACATCTCCTTAACAACCAGCTAGTGGATTCAATTAGAGGTTTGCTCATTAATATTTCTGATTACTGATGGGTCGTTGAGTGGACAATCTTCTCTTGGATACTCTTTCTCGCGCAGTGCCTCTACATATACCACTATCAGTACCATGCTTGAAGTCTACAACATGGCAAAATAATTATAACCAAGACCATGATTGTAAAAATGAGGAATTTATTTCAAAACCCTACATCTCCTCAATAATCAGCTAGTGGATTTAATTAGAGGTTTACTCATTAATATTTCTGATTACTGACGGGCCATTGAGTGGACAATCTTCTCTTGGACACTCTTTCTCGCGCAGTGCCTCTACATATTTTACCACTATCAATACCACCCTTCGTCTACAACATGGAAAAATAATCATTACCAAGATCATGATTGTAAAAATGGGGAATTCAGTTTAAAACTCAATTCAATTTGGTCTTTATTTCAAAATAATCCTACATCTCAACAACCAAGGGATTTAATTAGATGTCTGCTCCAACGCTTCTCATTAGTAATGGGCCGTTGGATGGACAAACTTCTCTTGAACACTCTTCCTTGCCCATTGTGCCTACTGATGCTGCCAGTACATTAAAAATATATACATAGTAGACCATTAAATATTCACACCATCTTAATCATATCTTGACCATATCAATTGATTCAGGATATTTATAGTAGATTGTAAAACATCAGAGTCATACAAAGAATATCTGATAGATGATTAACGTGTCCAATATTTTGTATACTGTATAAGCCAATATTTTAGCGTACAGATATTTTCACGGTTTCAGACCATTTTGACAGATTGGCGTGTTGTTATTTTCACGTTTTTGACAGTGTTTGTACACAAATGAATGGGCATAATATAGAATGGAAATTTTCGCGCATCCATAACCGCGAAATTAGCGAAAATAAAACAACAGAGAAAATTTCAGCTTATACAGTACTTACCTTGTTGAGAAAGTGATGAGAGTTATATAAGAAAGTTCTTTAACATTATCCCTAGAGGAATACAAAAATATATCAAAAAAATTGAGAGCAGTTTGCCAGATACTACAGCCCAAAGCATACAGTATATTGCAATGCATCATTATCAAGTCTAGTTATATAACTAGAGTTGTTGTATACAATCTCAACACATTGCCAAATGTAGAGTTTTTCAACATCCTCATTAGCCTGTGTTATTCAATTGGTAGTGGACTAATAACAAGCTCATAGGAATCAATATCATAACCTTTTAATTGATCATGATCTTGCTCAGTCATCCACAAATATATTCATGACGTCATTTGCTTCCCTCAACATGAAGTCATTCGTGACATCATTGTCCAGACAAAAAAGGCATACATTTAAAAAAAATGCATTTTTCAATTCACTAAGAATTCTAAAAAAGAGAAAGACTTGTCATGCTCTTTTCAGATGAATTACATAAGTAAAGTGAATAATGATTAGATCTGTACGATTTCAAATAGATTGTTTCTGACTTTGTTAAGATTGCATTGGATGATAACATAATCCCCGGATTTGGTAAAATCTCTTTAAGATATTGGAAATTATTGAGGCTAAATTTCGTGAGTTGACAGCAAATTACTGAGATCCTATGATTGCTTCTGATCATTAGTAATCTATTTCCCATTTACAAAAAAACATTAATATAAATAGCCTCAGCGTCATCTTTATGACCTTTAAATAGTTGCTGGCGTCATCAGACACAATACAAATCGATATATTTGAACTTGGTTCTTTGGGAGAGATAAAGGACTGTGAGCAATATCATAGACAAAATCGCACCCATATTTCTTGTACTAAAAATACATTACAAAATTTGCTTTATCATGGGGAAATGAATTTAATGACGTGAAAATTTTGCTACCTTCTAGTCAACATTGTTTGGGAATAATCCTACTTGGTGTTTGTGTAATATAGTTCCATCTGAATGCACATGCCTATTTCTGGCCTTGTGGGCAATACCTAAATTAGAAAATGGTTATTTTTTAATAACACTAAAAGCCAATATAGACATTGTTAATAATAGTACATGCCAAACCTATGCAACCACTTAGCATTGATGCGTGATGGGGATATGCTTTTAAACAAGAGAAAGAAAGCATGTACTTGATGAAATGCTCATGAACGTCATTTTTGCTATGGAACCAAGCCATACCTTTCATACCTTCAGCAATCTCTAGGAGAATATATTTGGTGTTTTGGTTCAATAAGTTCTAATGAATGGCTCTAAAGTTAGACCAATTAACAAATAAAAAAAAAGAAAAACAAGATTATACAAAAACCTGATTCTTTTGGCACTGAAAATTTTCCAAAATAAAATAATAACTAACTTGGTATGGATCCTTAAATTTGCAGCATAATAAACAATTCAAAATTGTATTTTTTCACTCTAACTTTCTATAGTTGTTTTTTATTTATAATAAACATCTATTTAAAAGGCCTTCCAATGTTGAATTCAATATGTAACCTTGATTCTTTGCTGAGCACACTTGGTCAATAGCTATTGTTCTCTTTTCATTTCTCTTAATCAGGGCATAGAGACAAGAGTGTGATATGTGCTTTATAAGTATAATATATTATTATTTTTTCATCATTAATTCAAAGACTTTGTGCCTAATTGCAGTATAATAAAAAAAAAAAAAAAAAAAAAAAAAAAAAAAAAAAAAAAAAATAACAAATATATTGTTTGGATTTATTGCAAGCATGGAAAGAACATTTCTATTCTCCTACAATGAAGAAATAGAGTATATTGGAATGGACGCCTACAGCAAAGGTAAACACAGCAAAGGAAAAATTGACTGTCATATTTTTCTGCTGACTCTCAAAAAGTAGCATGACCTTTTTCTCCCAAGCTTTGACTACCCTTGGGGGCATTTTCAAGCCATATTGGGCAAATACAGAGGACGGGAAAAATACGCCAGGTTATGAATTTGCTCTCCCTGAATTCTTTAGTATGTGGAATACTGCATTTTAGGTTTGTTATTTAAAGTGAATGAAGCTTTTTATGACTCTGTCATTGCTAGTATATCCATGCAACAAGAATATCAATATTGTATACAATATTGGCAGAGTTTCTGGAATTATTAGAAGTCATTAATATTGAGTTATGCAATTTTCGAGAGTCGCAGTTTGTATCCAACCCATGGAGTTTATTTCCTTCAGCAAGAAAATTTTCCACAATGCTACACTGTACCCAGGTGTAATTCGGGTTCCGTATAGAAGACAGCAACACATTATCTGATGATGCTGCATTGATGCTAGGCTTGAATTGCCATCCAGTGTCCGGGTCATAATATCGGAAGCCCTGAGCAGTCGTAGAAATGATACAGTGCTATATTATTCCAAAATATCATATTCTTATTATCATTTATCCTACACTACTAAAAACCGAATGGATAAAACAATTTCCCTGGTCTACCAATGACCATTCCTCTTTTGTTTACTATTACTTGCAGGCATGTGGTATTTTTTCTTTTAAGTTGTGTATGATTATGATTGGATAATCATGGTTCAATAACGATCCTTATCCATTTTTAGATATATGTCCAGAGATTTCGACCATTCCAAAATATGAATGGAGAATGAATTGAAATGTGACTAATGAAACACCTGAACAAAAGTGAGAGTTAACAAGACAAAAACCATAATCTCATATGCTTCAATTAAGTTGTGAATGATTATGATTGGATATTCATGGTTCACCAGCAACCCTATTCATTTCTAGATATGTCCAGAGATGCCAACTATTCCAGATTATACATGAAGTAGAAATCAAAATGTGAATAATGCAACACCTGAACAAAAGTGAGAGTTAACAAGACAAAAACCATAATCTCATATGCTTCAATTAAGTTGTGAATGATTATGATTGGATATTCATGGTTCACCAGCAACCCTATTCATTTCTAGATATGTCCAGAGATGCCAACTATTCCAGATTATACATGAAGTAGAAATCAAAATGTGAATAATGCAACACCTGAACAAAAGTGAGAGTTAACAAGACAAAAACCATAATCTCATATGCTTCAATTAAGTTGTGAATGATTATGATTGGATATTCATGGTTCACCAGCAACCCTATTCATTTCTAGATATGTCCAGAGATGCCAACTATTCCAGATTATACATGAAGTAGAAATCAAAATGTGAATAATGCAACACCTGAACAAAAGTGAGAGTTAACAAGACAAAAAACATATTCTCATATTTTTCAATTAAGTTGTGAATGATTATGATATGGATATTCATGGTTTGATAACAATCCCAATCCATTTTTAGATATGTCCAGAGAAGCCAATAATTCCAAAATATGAATGGAGTATGAATCAAAATGTGAATAATGCAACACCTGAAGAAAAGTGAGAGTAAACAAGACGACAATATCCGTGTTGTCAGCTATTCACTTGTAATGAAAATCATATTCATATGAAGATAAACTGATGCATATTCCGGAACGGTTGGCATCTCTGTAAGTCCTACCCTGCCATGTCAGGGGACCTTTTATCACGAGGTACCATCGCTCAACCTCAAGCTTGGCAACAGGTATTCTAAGTTTCAAATTGACGTCACTAGGAGTGTAATCCATGCCTTGGACGGGCGAATGGAATTGAATTAAAAAGAAGGGAAGGAAATTTCCCATCTTACATGAAGACGGGAGCATTGATTCTTGGTGAGAACCGCAGTGCACTGAATACTGTAAAAGACAATGTTTCAGTCTACATAAACCTTGCGAATTCACTGAACTGCAGACATTTTATCTATTAGCGGGTTGTTTTTTTTTTTCAAGTTTTTGAACACATTGTACACAATTCTATGCGCTGAGAGGAATTTTTAGCAAATTCATGGTAGCAAGCTTAGCGAAAATAAGACCCCAATGAATATCATAATTTACACAGCACTAGTCGAAATGGTACTCGGCCCAAACATAATGTGTAAGATGAAATTTTCACTGGGGTTATATTTTAGCTAATTTTGCAACCATGACTTCGCAAAAATTTCCAGTTCGTATGATGCCCATGCATTTTCCAAACAGGAAAATAGCATCCCACTAAAAAAATGTCTAAATGTGTCTGAAATTCAGTGAATTTGCTTAAAGTCTATGTACGCTGAAATATGGGCTTGTGGTGCATTTACTGAGGTAATTGAATAAAAAGTGAATTAAAAATATTCATCTTTTGGGAGCGATTACCCCCCCCCCCCCCCCCCTCATCCTTTCTTATGGACGTCTTTGGAAATAAATATAGTTTCGTACTATCATGAAAAAAAGAAATTCTGCGGGGAGAAAAAGATAATAAAAGATCAATTATATGAACAAAAAATGAATAAAATAAAAGCATTAAGAATACTGAAAATATTATAATTCTTTTACAACTAATAACTCCCTGAATTTTCGATCAATCCACACACTTCAATCAGGAGCCTTTCCTAATGTTTCTTCTCTCCGTAACCTAACCGCACATTGCTTACTCAAACATAAAGCCACAGTCTTCCATTTTGTAACATAATCTGTTCAGAAGCCTCACGAGTGTAGAGATGTAATTATACAGGAAAGCACTCACAATGACCTTCGAGAATCCTAGCATGGGTAAATCCATGCAATCAAAATTTTCAATGTTTAGTTAGGAATGAATAAAAATCATAAACTTACAATCTATAATTTAATCCAAATCAAGATTGCTGATATCTAGATGCCTCAAAGCTTTTTATTTTGTGTTTTCCATGTTACCAAAGCGCAACTTGCATTTTAAATTAGTTACTATTGTCACAACCAATAAATTCATGTATTAAATCTTAATCAAAATTAAGATTCCAGATATCTATATATGCCTTAAAGCTTTTGGGGCTGTGTTTTACAAGTTGCCAAAGCATAAATTGCTGTTAGCTACTGGTACCTGAGTATCGTTTGGCTGAAAGACCGAATTGTGGAACAATTCCCTGCAAAATGAAAGTTCTGCAAGATGAGAATATTATAAACTTAAGTGATTTATTTGTCACTTCCACTAAACTTCAATGTAATTCTATAATATCGTTGGAATGCAAGGAAATTATCTTTTCATAAGATAAAAAGATAACATTTTCTCTTCATCTGTTACCAACTGATTTTTGTTAGTTCCCATAGGCTCTAGACAGAGACTTCATTGTTCCAGTAGTCAATGGGTAAATAAAGTAGACAAGTTTTGCGGCCTCAGGTAAAATTCATTTGCCTGGATGGATATTCAATTTCATGTCCATTATTAAATTCATAATTCATTAGATAATTCCAAGCACATCATGATCTTCAAATAGCATGTATAGATATTACTTCATCAAGAAAATATGAAACTATTAATATACCCTTAAATATAAAATAAAGTTGGTAAGTTTTAGAGCCTCAGGCAAAATCTGGGTAAATATTCAATTTCAGTTCCCTAATGCAATTCATGATTGACATAAATCCAAGCTCATCATGACCTCCAAATATGATATATAAATCTTACTTCATTAAGATAATATGAAACTATTAATATACCTTTAAATGTGGGAGTATATACATATTTTGTACACTGTCCTAGAGTATTGAGATCGAAGGTTATTAACACTCGCCCCTCCTGGGAGTATGGCATCAATAGCCAGGCATGTCAGGCATAATATACATCCATCAGACATTATTGGATCATAAAAGATATTACCATCTTGTTCCTATCCCCAAAGGGCATAGCGTCACCCTGGCCCTATTAATACATCATATTCAGGAAGTTGAGTATATAAGAATCCATCAGTCATAGAGATAGAATGCAAAATAGCAGTGCTATAAAGAGTATAAATGGGCAATAGAGACAGAAAAAGAATTCAGTGAATGGAGTATTTACTTTCAAGAAAACATGGAGTGAACATGTTTAATTGCATAAAAATGACATCTTCAAGCGGATGAAATCAAAGTAATATTGAAGTTAATAAGTTTGTTTTCTCATCTGTACAATGTAACCCCTACAATTACACAAATATTTAAGAATGATCACAGAACATAGTAACCTTTAAAAAAAGTGCAGATATTGATACCAATGACTTATCTAGACTTAATATGATACTCAAATCATCAATCTAATGAGGCTATTTTGGGGGAACATTCAGGATAAATAAAAGTTTGCCTTGACAACATTGACACATTTGCAAACACTTACAACCGCCATGATAATATTTCTAAAGTACATATAGTTAGAGCCCTCTTTTACTTCTATGCCACATTGCTTGGTAAATAATAATTTGAATCCTTTCATGAAACTCTTAATTCTCATCTTCTTCTTTTTCCACTAAGAGATGAAAACAAAATAATATGGGGAAGCTCATGATGGACTAGTTCTGCATGATAGCCAGGTAATAGGGAAGAATTTAACTTCTCTCCATATTGACCTTTCTGCGTGGTCGTAATCTAAATTTGTTCATATTGCATTATCTTCAACTCAATCGAATCTACCCACTTTATGGCCTGATTATGTCGGGAATTGAAAGAATTTTAGCAATCAACTTTCATTTCACTCTCTCCTACCATCTGTTTCTCCCATCTCCTAATTTATTCTTTTCCTATCTCCCGCCCCCTCCATTCTCTCCCTTTCTCTTTTTTTTTACTTGTCTCACTCCCTGTTAATCTTTTTCTATTTTTTCTTGAATATTAATATTTTTTATCTTCCCGATTCATTCTTATTATCATTGTCGTTGTCATCATCATCATCATCATCATCATCATCATCAGCAGCAATCTCGCTTTTTTTTTTATACTTTTCTTGTTTTTCCCCTTTCTAATATTTCTCTTTCTTCTTCTCCTTTTCTTCTTCATTATCATCTGTATCAAAATAATTAGTGCTAGTATTATTAGTTAAAATCTAATCTCATACATACATATGCTGATCTATATTTAAATGCCAATGATAAGGAAATAATATTGTTCTGTTGTATATTTCTTATAGTCCTGCTAAATATAGTTTCCCTTTCTTTTAATTCTTCCTTGGCGGCTCCATCCTCTTTCTTCCACTCCCTTTTGCTTCCAGTATATTATATTATGCAACTACCAAATGTTATGCAAGTTATATTTTCTAATCAGTTCAAAGTATACAATAAGACTACAAGGGGAAAGAAAATCAACATCACTGAAATAAATTGATGTTAAATACAGCCCAATATAAGTACATTTGATCTTTAATCAAACCAATGGCTTTCAATTAAACTGAAATTATCCTTCGTAATTTGATTATTTCAAATTAGCATCGGGAGTAATCCATTGTATGGTAAGCTAAATTTTGTTGGGTCTGTGCAAGAAGGGAGCTATCACTGTACAAGATAAATGAAGCTTGTGCCCTTCTGTTACAAACCCACAAATTTGTTTGCGGGTTCACTGCATGTCATTTTTAGATTGAGGTTCGCTGCTATCGAATGCAGCAAGCATTTGCATTCCTTATCCAATTCCATATTCCCCTTCCCTTCCATTCTCCACTTGATATACAACCTCTCCTCTTCTAACTTCATTAAAACCATTCTATTCTTTTCACAAACGGTCCCTAGAGTTGGTGCATTTATCTTTCTCTCTATTTCCGATTCCTTTAATTTTCCCACACATATTTTCTTACCCTTTCCCACACATTGATTCTTAACCTTTACATTTTCCAATATCCACTCCACTCCTCCTTCTCTCACTGATCTTCACTGTCTGTTTCCGTACCACTCTCTCTCTCTCTCTCTCTCTCTCTCTCTCTCTCTCTCTCAATACCTTCTTAATCCTTTCATTTCCACTTTTACATTCTTTATTCTGGCTCTCAACTTTTCCCCTACTTTTTCAGAAAAGATCCCAGTAGAATCTTCAGTAGATGCACAAATACTTATTCCTTATCTGCAATTTCTTGTAATTTCATTCTTTCCTTTTAACATCCAATACTTTGTTTTCCATCTACATTTCTCCCTTTACTTTATTTGTACCAATATTCCTCTTTCTGAGGTATGCTCACTTGCTCAATCTCTGTCATATTCTCTCCCTCTCTTTCTCTCCCCTTTTTCAGATGTTTCTTCTTACACCAACTGTTTTGTTTTTCATCTATAATCCCATCTTTGACTACTTTTCACCAATATTTCTTTTCACTAATTGCACTCTTCTGCTTCACCCCTCCACTCTCTAATTTCTTTCTTTTTCCACTCTTTAATTCTTTCATCAAATATTTTACTTCCCATCTATCCTCCCCCTTTCTCTCTCTCTCTCTCTCTCTCTCTCTCTCTCTCTCTCTTTCCCAATCTTTGCAATCATCTGGTAATCCATAATTTGGAAAGCATCCCTCTTACGGAACCCTCAGCATCCCCGGCCGATAGACTGGCTGAGGCTGAGATGAGTGATGGGTTTCACACCAGTATGCTTTCTATTCACAAGATGACAGATTCTCATCCCAATCCGTTCTACACCTCGAGGGCTGTTGCACGGAAACTATTCCAAACCATGTGCATCATCATCCCATCGACTTGTACACCTACTCCATAATACACACAACAATGTGATCCATATCTTGCAAGTGCATTCTTTGCATCCTGCCCCATTTGGCTGTGTGCAACTCTAAAACCTAAATTTAGCCATTGTTTGCACTAAGATATGTGCTTCTGATATAAAACATCATCAAAATAAGGCACTCAGGATCTAAAGTTAGCGTCTGTTTACCTTGAGATATGCGATCTTGATGCCACTCATCCCCAAAGGCATCCAGAGCTAAATTTAACAATTGTGTATGCTGAGAAATACACTCTAAAACTAAATATAGAAATCAATCTATTGTTTATATTTATGAAGGAACTTCCTCCTCATACAATCATTATAAAACTAATGGGCCATCAAGAGAACAATCTCACAATCTTACACTCCTACATAAAAGTCTGACACTAATAATGCTCAAAATAAGATAGACAAAGGATACTTTTGTCTATGCTGGGAAATAATCTTATGATGTCATGCACATCTGGACTCAACATAATGCACATATGATTGGACTAAAGATGTTTACGTTAAGACAAAATCTGCTTTGGATCAAAGAGCTGTTAACTGTATTGTATTTCGATCTACTCAATACATGCACATCTTGAGTACATGACTACATTCAGATATTCATGAGATAACTGAATAAAGGCCAATAATGCATTCATATGTTCTGTAGATGTCTGACTAAATCATTGAATACATTCACATCTTCAGTAGATGTCTGACAAAAGACCCTAAATACATTCATATCATGAGGAGATGTCTAAAGGCCCTGAACACATTCACATCTTCAGTAGATATCTGAGTAAAGGCCCTGAATACATTCACATCTTCAATAGCTATCTGACTAAAGGCCATGAATACATTCACATCTTCAGTACATGTCTGACTAAATGCCATGAATACATTCACATCTTCAGTAGATATCTGACCAAGGCCCTGAATACATTCACATCTTCAGTAGATGTCTGACTAAAGGCCCTGAATACATTCACATCTTCAATAGATATCTGACTAAAGGCCATGAATACATTCACATCTTCAGTAGATATCCGACTAAAGGCCCTGAATACATTCACATCTTGAGTAGATATCTGACTTAATGCTCTGAATACATTCATATTCTAAATTCATGTCTGACTACAAACCCTGAATGCATTATTGAGTAGATGTGTAACTGCATGCCCTCAATAGATTCACATCTTGAGTAGATGTCCTACTGAGGACTATGAATACTTCCATATCTTGACTACATATCTGACTATGGACCGTGAATACATTCATATCCTGAGTACATGTCTGGCTGTAGGCCCTGGCTAGATTCAGATCCTCAGTAGATGTCTGACTAAAGGCCCTGAAAACATTCATGACATGTCTGACTAAAGGCCCTGAATACATTCATATCTTCATAAGATATCTGACTAAAGGCCCTGAATACATTCATATCTTCATTAGATATCTGACTAAAGGCCCTGAATATATTCATATCTTGAGTAGATGTCTGATGTATAAGGCCCAAAATACATTCACATCTTCAGTGTTGGCTGACTATAGGTCATGAATACATTCAGATCTTGAGTAGATGTCCAACTCGAGGCCCGGAATATATTCATATTGAGTAGATATCTGACTAAATGCATCCAATACATTCAGATCTTCAGAACACAAAATGATTATGATGCATTTGCAGAAGGATTAATTGGCACTAAGATGGGGAGCCCAATTTATACACTAGGTGGTCACAATATGGGTACAGACATGGGGAGGGGTACAAAAATAAGTTTAATATGGCTATATAGAGGGGTATGTTTTGTTAACAACCTAGTCAATCAGTTTGGAATACCGGACATGTGTGGCTCAGTGGTGAGCATCTGCCCTATGAACGAGAGGTCGTGGGTTTGATCCCCTGCCAAGTCATACCAAAGTCTTCTGAAAATGGGACCATATGTCTTCTTGCCAGGCATTCAGTATTTAAGAATTTAGAAGGGGAATAATAACTTTGCATTAAGCAGGGCCTGCTGGAAGAACAGCTTTCGGCTGAAAGTGTTACCCTGGGTAAATAAGGGGTATAAATTGTTTATCGCAAAACAAAGAAATCATGGAGCATCAAACTCGGGGTGCATACATTATATCCCTAGAAACTTTCTATAGGAGCATTATATACTCACATTTTCCCTCTTAGGATCCGGATGTTGAAACTCGGTGCTGTTGTTCTTGGAGTTTGTGATGGACTTTTTGCGGAATTTATTCCGAATATTCTCCATGTTTGTGCGTGCTTGCGACGAATTATCCTCCAAGTGGCTTAGAAGCTCCAGGGTGAGAGTTTAAGTTGGCAACGCTGTAAAGCTCACCTCAAAGTTTATTCCGACCACTGTTACATATTCATGTGATGCTGTCTGTTAGGAGGCGGAACTTTATACTCCAGCTAAAGCACATTCAAGCAGCAATCTGTCATACAATAGCTTAACATCTGCTTTGGTAGCAAGTCAAGCTTCTTGAAACGAAATACAAACACCAATTGTATCATCCAAGAGCAAATCATGAACCTTGTTTTAATTTGACGAAAGTCATAAGTTAATCATCTTTAGCATGTTATTGTCTTGGGTACAAGACAAAAGTCTGTTACACCCAACAGCTTACTGCATTAAGTAAATGCTGAGAGAGTGAAAGTTCAACAGCTTTTAGTAGAGCTTGATGAAAACACTTCCTTGAAAATAGCACACTGGAAAGTAATGAGCTCTCCGATCGTCTAAATGAAATGACCTAAGAAGAGGGTCAGGTACCATTACCAAGCTGAGAGATATACCATCAAATTGCACTTAATCCTGCATAGAATGATATGAAACACATTACTAGTATTTATTTCATAGAGCTGCTGAAACTGCAGATCAGATAATGGAGAGCTGTGGAGTTGTTTTACTTCTATTTATTCCACCTCTCTTCCAACACTAGTCATATAATGAGTAATTGAAGGACAGTAAAAAGTAAAGTTAAGTAAACTTAACTCAAAGATTTTTGTGCTGAGAATACCAGTCCCAGTAGTCAATGGATTAGCAAACTGACATTGATTTCTCATCTATGTACAAAAGAAGCAAAGTGCACAAATGTATTTCACTCTAAAACCTCAACCTAACTGGAAAAAAAGACGTTGTCATCATAACCAAGTCTTAATAACATGTGAAAAACCATTAAAGAGCTGGCATGTTTATATATTAATTGGTATATATTGTGGCAAAAACAAGTCCATCGGTCTAAGCCTGTTTGTAAAGTCAACTGACCATCTGCTTTTCATGTTGAAATAAACACAAAATATATTGCTATTTTGCCAAGCAAAGTGTGGGAGGAAAAAAAAGATGTTGCTAATTTTGGCCACTCTCTTCATCCCTAAGGTGTAATTTACTGCAGAACAAGGTCAAATTGAGTGTGTCAAAGATGATGTCATATCAAGGCAGATGTAAAATGGCAAAAAGGAATATTATGCAAACAGACTTGATTGATAACCATCCCACTATATCCTCTGCCTTTTCATCCTCAAGTGCCTCTCCTAAAGTATGATGTGGCACGTGATAAAACTGAATGTTGCCAACTTGAAGATGAATTTTTAATGATTCCAGGCGGAAGGTCCCACGTAAATATATGAATCAGACAGGATATGAGCAAATCTTTTGTGAAAGGAAAAACAGCTGGATGTAATTTAGGGACTTAAAATCTGATTGGGACCTTACAAAAGTGTCCTAACGTGAAACAAACAATGTCGGAAAACAAATATATTTTTCTTCCAATCTGACCACCTAACTTATAGTTCTTCAGAAGTAATATGTAATTTTGAGAATCAAAATATTAAGGAAGAATCAAATATAAAGCACAGTAACTGTATGAACTCTGAACATTTCTTGAATAGATTTCAGTTGCAGATATATTCAAATTCTGCAGTTTGGTATTTAAGGTATCTTATTTAGTGGTTTAAATAAAATACAAGTTAAATGATATTTATATTTAAAAGCAATGATCACTTCACAAACACCATGATAATATTGAACTGTTCGCTCCTTGCCAAAACGCAGATGTTTTTATACACGTTAGTCACACATACAAACATGTGCTACCTCCAGAGTCTGATTTGTATTCCATCCTTAAATCTTACGGCAAGCAAAAGGGGATTTCAGAAAACACTTAGTGTTGAAACTGATGAGAAAGGGAAATACTGGATAATACTATGAAAGCATTCTATGTTTTTGAATTTAGGGGATGATTATCTATAAAGGATTTTTATGTCTAAAGATAACATGAATGATTTCATTTAGGTTTTCATAATACTATGAAAGCATTTTACCCATAAGTTGGGAGAACATTAATAAAATAAAATGGTAAGAACTCAAATAACTAATAATTTAAAAACTTAAAAAATTCAACTCATATTGGCCATTCCATTACAGAATAGAATTAATTATTCAAAATGTCAACTTGTTAGATATCAGAATTGCAATTCAGAATATGGTATGAATATGTTTTACACAACTATAACCAATTATACACAAAGAAAAATAGATAATGTTGATGGTTTAAGTCAAATACTTTATAACAGAATTAATTCGAATTTTTGACACAAATGAAAACAATAACATTATTTTTCTTTTAATCCATTCCTTTGGAATTTTGTAGGGAAGTAACAAATTTAATCAATATTAAAAAGTCATCCAAATATTTAACAGGTTAATTATGCTTTGCCTTTTGTGTAATAAATATAATGAAAATGTCTATAAGTAACAACGCTAAAAAAAATTATAGTGGGAGATTTACTACTCACACATTTTGATTTGTCCTGAAAATGTTTCAATTTTGTCCTAAAATTAATACATAAAGCAAAATATTTCCTGCAAACTATTTACAAAAGCAGCTCTTCTATAGCACATTTATGAAAAATGACAAACAAAATTCAGACAACTATACAGAATATATTTGCAATTCTCAAAACATGTTCTGATAAGAATAAGTTAAAAAATACACCATGGAAAAATGATGAGAATGCTTCATAGCAATATTTCAGGAAAACAACATAATTATGTTGACCTTGCACAGAAATATCAGGGCAACAAATCAGAACAAGCAAATGAAAACAACCATGAACTTTTTATTGGAGAAATTCTCCGGTAGCTCAAGATATCCTGATTTGAGCGCTAGAATTTGATGGCAGAGAAGAGATGAAGAGTGACACAGCTAAACGGCGCCGAATTGCGCTAGTCACTACCGACGACAGACCAAACCTGGCAGCGTACTTATGTGCTCGGTATACTCATTATGTCGCGGAAAACCAGAGGAGAACGTTTAGCGGGGAGATGGAAACCGATTGTAAGGCAGACGCTTTTCTCCATCAGATTTTGCAGATTCAAAGATAATGGAATCTCCATAAAACACGTACCGGTATCAAAAATGAATTACTTATTGATGACGGATTAGGAAGAAAATACTAAAGTGGGCTATGAAAAATCCATTGATTACCCAAGAAAATCCTATCCAAGTAAACAAGAAAAAAGACCAATATATTTGATGTAGATCCTTGTGAATAACAAATGATCAGTAGACTTCAATGTTTAAGGGATAAAGCAATCAGAGGTTTCCTGTAAACTGACAGCGATTATGCTTTGTTTGCTTTCCACTCTTTTTCCGTTTTATCCAATGGTCGGCAGTATCAACAATGCATCCACTTACTGCCGGCCGTAATAACGACAATCCAATCCCATCGAGGAATATTGCAGTGGTACTGTCACTCGCTATCAGCATCTAATTCATGCCTAATGCATCAACCAAAGCATCATGCAGTCTCAAAGAAACATGGCCTCTCGATAAATGCTTACTTCATTGCCGATTGTTAGGAAAAAATGCTGATGAATGTGGTTATTCCAAGCTCAAACCTTCTCATTGAACCGCAAAGCAGCACTTTACTAATTCCCCATCCCTTTCCCTCCGCAGAAGAAACCGGCTGGCTTGGGAGTGCATTGCAAAGTGGTGTTGAGCTATTGCTGATACGCCTGTGTATGGGGGATTGCGTGTGGCGTATGCTTCTTGTGCTTGCTAGTGACAATACATGTGTGTGGGTGAGGGGTGTGTGTGTGTGTGTGTGTGCGGAAGAACCGTCAGTGGGTGTGCTCTGTGTCTGTACGTGCTAATGCAACTTGAGTGTAGAATGGGAGATGGCCAAAATAGGAGTGTAACAGTGTGTAATATATATGCCCCCCAGTGTACAGTGGACAAACTTGAGGGAATTCTGGCAGCCAAAGCAAGAAATAGAGAAGTTGGATTTAAATTCATTTGACATCTACATCCAGACAATTGTAAATTCTCTGTTCATTTGCGAATATATGTCAAGCTGAATGTTTGAACCTAATATTCACACATTCTCCAATGCAATATTAAACTAGTACATGTATATACATTTTATAGCTTTCATTCTAAATTTCTCCCTCTCTCTTTTCCCCTCTCTCTCATTTCCCCTCTCTCTTTCTCTATCTCTCTCTCTCTCTCTCTGTTTCACTCCCAAATTGATAAAGTCACATTCCACCAATAGATCTTTATTCAAAATTGAAAAACTATTAAGACTTTCATATCTCCTTCCACAGAAAATATAATCCAAGCTAGATTCCGCTCTTAATTTTAGAATCCGTAAATCAGCTATCTCTCTCTTGCTCTCTCTCTCTCTCTCTCTCTCTCTCTCTCTCTCTCTATGTCTCTCTTCCTCCCTCTCTGTCAAATTCCCCCTAATTACACTTATCTGGTAGTAGCATATTCCCATTATGCCTTGTAAGTGGCGCTAAACACAAATTGGTAAACAATTGTTATACCATGACATGATGGAGTTACAACATTTAAGGGTAAATCAAACCTGCCTATAATTTAAAGAAGACATTGATTGAGAAAATTAATATATGACAAATTATTCTATGGAGAGCTAAGAGGCTATGTAATATAGCAGTAGTATGTTATATCATAACCTGAAAAAGGATAATTGAGTTCGAAAAAAATGCCTCAAAATGACCATTTCGAAACAAAAGTACAAGTACTATAATGATGTCACTAAATGTAATCAAGCTTATTTTGTGCGCAGCTGGCATGTAGAAATCACACCTAAATTAGAACCAGCACTTTAGCGCGCATCAGTAGGTTTGGTGACATGTAAATATTTTTTGGTGAAAATCAGTGCTTTGTTTGAAGCAAACTGATCTTATTACATGATCCATGTATAAAATGGATCACTATGACAATAAGAGGTGGAAAAAATCAATTAACATGGTATCATTTTCTATTAATATCTACTTCAAGTGATAAAGCGTGCACATCAAAGGTTTCGATATTTAGAACCAGTATTCCCCCTACATGATGGGAGCGTCGTGGTGTAGTGGTTCGGACTCTCGCCTCTTAACTAGACGGTCGGTGGTTCGAATCTCTCCCAGGGCGTTAATTTCCTTCAGCAAGAAATTTACCCATAGTGTGCTGCACTCAACCCAGGTGAGGTGAATGGGTACCGGCAGGAATTTATTCTTCTAAATGCAGAAGCGCCTACTTGGCAGCTATGCTATGGCCGGGTAATAATATTAGACGATTTGTCTCGCGCCTCTGAATAGGTGACTAGAGAGATGGTGTGTTTAAATGCTATATATCTTTATTATTATTACATCATGCAAATATGACATCATCCTTCTCCTTTTGTTACATCATTACAGACCATGAATAATTCCCTTTCAAAAAAGCTGCACACTAAACACAATGAAATTGCAGAATTCAATCAATCACTAAATTCGCACTCTTCACGCCACATGTGAGAGCCTTGAGTTGATGAATGAGTTTCTGTCTACACTACGACTCGCCTATTCAGTGCACCATTGTGTCTGCATATACCAGGTTTTAATTAGCAAGGATACGCAGCCCTTTTAATTGATTTGTAGACTGCTTTAGAGAATAGCGACCTTAACCCCTTCCCTCCTATAACGGGTCTGCCTCTCACTCAGAGAGATGAACGATTCTTTAGATGACAGCATACAGAAATCAATAAATTAGTGAACATGAATTTGTGTAGAAATAAGACCTTAATGAAGCATTAGTAGGTTGTCATTTTATGTTTTGAATGAGCATTATACACAGACCTATAGACATTGTAATGATATTTTTTTTAAAATTGGGTAAATTCATGGTCGCAAAATTTGCAAAATTCAGCCAATATTTTAGCATATTTTATATCTATTTTCTTTTTAGAATTCAGATCTGATGCAGATTAGCCAGTTTTAATTTTTACCTTTTTTAATTTCTCTTGAACACAAGTCTGTGGCCAAGTGAAAATTTTAGCAATTAGCTAGATAAGAGGGAAATTTGTCATCGTTGTCGAATCAGCATCACATCATCATCATCATCATCATCATCATCATCATCATCCTCATCTTCATCATCACCCCATCATCACCATCAACATCAATACAGATAAATATGATCAATTTCCATAAGAAGGACAGTAGTGATTCACAGAGGAAAAAAGAACCCTTCATTAAGGTAGCAAATATGTGAGAAACAGAAATGCAAATAAGGTCCTGGGAATCAACGACGGGGGTGTTTTATACAGGTCAACGAGGCACTTAGCATAGAATGGAGTACTCCTGTCTAAACATACGAAGTGCTGCCAAACATATAATTGACACACTTACATCACTACAATTGAACTTGCACTATACAAGCAAATACGTATTTGGAATACAAATTATTACCATATATATACATGTACTATACAACAATCATCATCATAATGAAATTTGTATTTTTGAGACAATGAATGAAGAAATGTCCATTATTCACTATCCTTTTTTCTTCCCTTTTAGCAGGTCAATGGAGACTAGACATTTCTAAAATTCATCTATATAAAGATTCCTGCCAATAAATCGGTTGACTAATAGATTTACCAACAAATGTCAAGCGTTTTTCATAATCAATGGTTGTTGTTGACGATCCAAAATCTTGCCTGAAGCTTGCCCGACAGAGCAACAAGTAATGTATGCAACCTGGATACCAGGTAGTGTAGTTAAATTTCTACTAATCTCTTTAAGCACTACCACGATGCTATATTATTGGGGGCCAGCCGTCTCAACAAACCTCGCTTCTCTGCAGTCTTCTAGTTTTTCATTTAATTTGCATTATTTCCAGTATCATATTAATGACTATGAAAATGCATGAATTTCCAAAAGAACTGAAAAATAAATAAAATGATTTAATTTGAATTGATAAAGTCGTTGACAAGACATGTGCATAAATTTGAATCTATTAGTAAACCATCCCAATCTGCTCAATCAATTCCTCATCACCCAAAAGTTATGGAAGATGAGGCTAACAAAAACATTTTCTTGGTTTTGTTATTAATCTGAGTATTAAGGGTTTCCTAGGTGATTAACGCTTTAGTAAGTAAAATGTTGTTGTGGGTAGATCAGTGGAGGTGCACACTATATCTACATTGATTTAATTGATCGCCTCTGTTTTTGTTCATTTGTTTTGTTAATTTTGTTATGTTACCTGTCTATTATTCCTCTTCTTTTCCTTCACTTAATATACCGGTTAATAATCTTTCCGTAATCAGAATACTGAGTGCTTAGAAACATCCGTATTAAGCGCCTAATAAATGTTATGTATTATTATTATTATTCTAAAATCGGGTCGCAAGCCAATCGTAAGATGTGCAGTCGGTATTAGACAAAGAAAACCACTTTTGGTTGCCGTCCTTGATGTACATGTAGCATGAGGAAAAAAAATAGATTAGTCATCGTAAGGTTTGACATTTCCATACACTTCCTCCGGCAAGGTGAATTCAAAGAAATATTCTGAAAGGAAGTCTTTTTGAGATATAGAGTTCCAGATGTAGGGCAATAGTGATGTCTGAGAAGATCACTAAGTGAAAAAAAAATTCTCTGAGGGAACACATTATACTGTTTGTGATGCGTTAAAAAGAGTATTATCCATTTAGTTCATTCACAAAACATAATATTATACCATATGTTTTATTATTGTTTTGCTACCCATTGTATACCTTATTGCTTTGGTTAAATGCACATGTCTCACCCTTAATAAATTGCTACGAAGTAGTTGAAATTCATTCTTTATATATTTTCTGCATTAGAATTAATCCCCATAGAATCATTTTGGCATCAAATATATTTGCATGCTCAGAGAACCAAATATTACTTTTGCAAAAATTTAATCTGAAATCTTGTTATTACAATCTTTACAAAGAGAGAGCAAGTAAAGCCATCAGAGGCCAATTGCTGGAAATGGTCAAGCTATCTTCTTCTTGCTAAGAAATGTTATATTCTTGTGCCATCCCCTTAACACAGACATGATTGTGGATACACCTATGTTAAGAGGATGGTACAAGAAGTTAAGAAATATTAGCAAGAAGAAGATAGCTAAAACCATTTTGTGCAAATAACCCAGATTGATATTCCAACATACATATTATTCAATCTAAGTTTGAAATCTGTATTTGCACACAACTTATTATTCCTAGACATCTATAAGTTGCTCATCATTCACTGATGATTAGATCTGTGATGCCCAACTCATCCATTTTTAATCTTTCTTCATCAACAATTCCCCTCGTGGTCTTATCATATCGTGACCAAACTCCGCCCACACAATATTTCACTCATCATTATGAAGTCATGCAAAAACAATTTGGATTTATTTAGTTCTGCTCAAAAGATGTACAGGATACATTTTTTGTAGGATTAAATTGAACTGAATTAATTTAACATCCAACAAACAATTATATTATGCTGTACAACAACAAAATTATATTATAGTACTTAAAGGGGTTAAAGATTAAAGGGGACCAGAAAATAGTATGGATGCTAGAAAAGTCTGGCACCTAAGATTTTTCCTGAATTTAATAAAGAATGCTGGCTAAAAAGAAAACTTTTCTTACTTTGTTTACTACTTAGTCATTGTACCTTGTCTTACAAAATTATTTGGCACATTTTTTTTCAATTTATAGACTTGTTTCCTTTAAAGTTTTGTTAAATTCCGTGAGCATTTAGTTTTCTGTCATCACCAAAACTAGATATTACTGACTTTGACTGTAACAAAAAACAGCGTTGCACTAGCCCGAGTTTCCTTGATCTCGAGATTTAAGCCCGATCAGCCATCTTTGCAATTTATCTCGAGATTGACAATCTTGGTCTGCACTATAGCGAGTTTGGAATCTCAAGCTTGAAGGAATACGGTCTTTTTCCACGATTTAGTGTGAGTGCGAGCTGCATTAGCCCGCTCCGAGCTTGCATGGTCTAGTTCTCGAGCATGCGCAGTCTCGGAACATAAGCACGTGGTTGTTGTGCGAAGAAAGTCACACGAAGTGTTCGTCAAAGGGGCAGCCAGGCCCTTTGACGAACACTTCGTGTTCCGCTGCGCCCATACAACGTCATGAATAAATTAGCCCGAGTAGCAGAATTAGCGCGAGCGCGAGCTGCACTGTAGCAAATACGAGTGAGTTAATGAGCTAGTTATTTCCCAAATTAGCTCACTATTTTGGAAACTAGCCCAGGATATCATGGGCTTGCTGTTAAGCTCGAGATATTCCAGTGAATTAGCTCACTGTTTGCGTCTCCACTGCAAATCAGCTCAAGCTAGTTCTAATCGGGCTATTTACCCGGATCAGAGCTAGCGAGCTAATTCAAAAACTCGCTAAAGTGCGGGCGCAGCTAAAATGAAGTTAACTTGGCATAAAACTCATCCATTCCTTCCTAATATTACGACCTGCATAAGGCCCAAACAGGTCATCCCATCTTGTTCTCTCATTAAACTCCCCCATACTTAAACCAATCACTTCATAAATAACAAATTATCCTTGGGGACACCTGAATAATAGAATAATTGATTGTGATAAGAACCAAGAGTGCATTGTAATTGATGTACGGATCATACACCTATCAGTATCATTGAAGAGAATATAATTTGTCTGACCCCAAATTAATTGGAGACCTTCCTCAATGGGCTGCAAAGGATGATTAATTCCAGATGACTCTTTCTCAGGATGGGGTAGCAAAAATTGTTCATTAATAAAAAATAATTATGATTTCAACATGCCTGCTTCCTAGTCACTTATTCAGAGGCGCAGAGGGATATTATAGCAATTGAATGGCCTCAGGGCAACACGACAAATATTGTCGGCCCTGAGACATTTCAATGTTGCTATTATTAACCAAATCAGACATCTAGAGCCGAATCAGACACATTTTAGAATATTTTAAATATCTCTCCCATATCAAGTAACACAGAAATTATTTTATAACATTGAAATAATGATATGGTAAAACAACTTACGAAAATGTTGGTTTGTCATCCAAATGTCACTTTGCACGCCATTGTTAAAGTAATCAACATGCGTCTTCATCAAGATCGCCTAATTAGCAAGTACGCGCATTTAGTGGCACAGTGAATATATGCGCTTGATTTTTTACACGCAATTCACCATAGACTTTTCTGAGCGGGCAATATAAGAAAATAATTGACCGAATCGGGCGATATGATTTTAAAGTATCCTTGCTCAGATGTCTGATGCGGTTAATAATTATTTCTATTTTTGATGGCTAATATAATCAATTTGTTAATCTTGCATGAGGCCATGCTTGGAAACAATAAAAATAAATAACACTATCGAAGCAATTCCTTATGGGCAGTAATAAAATTACATGCCATTTTAAGCTACATTTTTGTCTGCTATAGCTCATTGTAAGAAAAAAAAATGTTGTATTATAATAAATTAAGTGTTTGCATATGGAAAGGAACAGACATTTACAATGTCCACAAAGATGGCTCCAAGGTTTGAGGAATGTCAGTAACAGAATTACAGCAGTAAATAAGCCTCTTTGAATTATCAAACAATTCATAAAACCTAAAGAAAAAAAAACATACCAAACACATTTCTGAGAAAATATTATCAAACTTCTAACAGAATCCAAGCTAACTATCCACAACATACTATCTCTGAGCAAAATTAAAGGCACTTTAGTAAAATATGTCCAGATTTTACTCATGTGGAATTGCCTAAATGTAAACTCATTCACGACAAACTATATAGGTGCCTTAGCGGAGTGGTTGGGTCTCTGGACTGAAATACATAAAGTAAGGGGTTCAAATCCCACTCCTGACACTGCTTTTCTTGGACAAGACATTGAGCTATAGTTGCTTCTCTCCACACATAAATAAACAAGTAACTAATATACTTGCTGATACAATTTGGCACTACATAGTTGGTAGGCAGCTATAGTAAATTTGATGGGTTGTGTTTAGAGTGCCAGGAGTGCAAGATCATGACAAACATGATCCATACTTTCTAAGGAATGATAAATTAGCTCATTCTGAAAAAAAAGAACATTTTCAGGAACAATGAAATTTGAGTGACATTTGAGTAAATTTTTATGTCTTTCACTCTGTTTGTAGTTACCTCTGACAACTGATAACTTTCAGAGTTATCAAGGAGGACACTACAAAAGAGTGAAAACATAAGATATCACTAAACTGCCACTATTTCAAAAGAATCAAACCGTTTCCAAATGAATATCTTCACTCAATATAAATTATATAGTATAGATTGATATTCATTGGATGATATAGCCATTTAAATCAAATTATTGCATATCCTACTTCAACTCTAGAAAAGTTTTATATAAGAATGATTGTAAATCTACATAAACATAGAGACACATATCTCATTGAAAAGAAAATACAGAGAGTTAATCAATTCCAATTCTAAGAAAGCTCATCACATACAATGTCACAGTGAGGAAGGTCAGGGTTGCCTAACGTTGGGCCTCATTTTACGACGGTCGGTTGTATTGATTTTAGTCAAGACTGTATTGTAGCGGTCCCCCTGCATAAAGAGATGCATCAACCAATGGGTAAGACTGCTTCCATACTCATTTCCAAATTGCTAAGCTTTTGGTGGTTGCAAAACATATATGTTGGGTTTTGGGCAATGATGTAAATATCATTTGATAAAATAATGATTAAACAATAGCCCATCTGTTCAGTTTATGGGGTCTATTCAATGGTTGAAAAAGAGAAGAGAGTAAATGGAAAATGCACTACAAAACAAGGAAATCATTTTGGGGTATAGATTCGATATTAGACCCTTCTTATCAGCTTTTAATCTTCTAAAACCGTAGTGATTTAAATACTATTTTGAAACAAATGATTTAAATGAAAACTTTGAATTAATCCATTGGTTTAATTTGATTTGATTTATTGGTCAGTTGCAAAGTACAGAACAGGATAGCCCACAAAAGACAAAACGGCTCATTTCTAATGGGTTCATGGATGTTTAAGAAAATACAACAAACAATAAGAAGATACTTATCAATACAGATCTATCCTAACCATATGAAATGAATGTATAATGAACAGAGAAACAAGCTAATTATGAAACTTATTAAACAACACATCTAAAAAAAGGATTTAGCATAATCAATATGAAATGCACACTTTTCTGATTTCGGAATTTAGGCAAATATTTTGACGCATACATTTGCCTGCTGATACATATAGCACTGCCTACTTGTATACTAACTCAATATAAGTACACCCACACACACACAGAACACCCTGAAATAAGTTTCTAGGATAGAAAAAACAGCTCTCAAGCATTGCAGCACCGTCAATTGCCAAGGCTATTTTGTCGCAGCCTCATGAATTGATCGATAATGTGTTTATGTATGGCAGTCGCCATAAAATGTCAGCTATTGCACATGTGGTGGAGCGAATGCAGATGTACATCTATTCATTGTTCGCATGTGGGTAGACCAGAGGAAAATGGTTGAGTGTTCCCATATTTTTGTGACTTGGGACAGCATTATCATAGCCTTATATGGTAACAATACTCAAGTTTCTACAGGGATTTTGGAGAAATGTATTTTTCAAATAAAAGTTATGTGTTCATACATGAAAATTGACAACTAAAACTTTACAAAATAAATGATATATAATGCTTTACAAAATGTATATAAAACTGAGCAATTGTTTGTGCAGGTTCCTAAATGTTATGAACTTGTGGGCATTTGTCGGGGGCTAATGTTTGAATGGAACAATTTAATGTGATAAACCTCACATTATACTGATCTAATGATCTATAAAATGAAGCATTGTAAGCCAATATTTCCACAATTGTCGACAAAATCATGAAGTTCATGAATTCAAATCCAAACCTTCAACAAACAATTTCATGGAATACCACTGCACTCAACCCAGGTTGGGTAAATGGGTACATGGCAGGAATATTCATACCTTTAGATTTGCATTTGGATGGAAATCTGCTAAAAACCAGGACATTAATAAATGATACAAAAACACAATGAGCATTTTGCAGGGAGAATGTGAGTATCTATTGTCATCTTCCTATGAAGTAAATATTTTTTTGTATATTCTTGACTAGACAAATATCACTAATTAGGAATATCAACTTTTTACCATGTAAAATATCACATTATCTCTAAGCCATTGGGTTTATAAAAATCATCTCACAAGTTCGTTGAATGTATAGAAACCATTATATCTATGATGTCATGTGATGTTGAAGAAGCCATGATTGCCCAATGTCCCCTGGACATTTAACAGTCTAGCAAGGAGGAATCAATCGGAAAGTGATTTGTTCAATTGCTTTATTACATTAGTTGTTGCCTGCTCCTCAGCTATAGCTTTCTTTGCCCATCCTTTGCCAATGCTCTCTCTCTCCCTATTATTCAACATGTGTAGGCACACACTTTGGTTATATTTATCTCTCTCACGCACAAGCATTCTTTAGATTTATTTCTCTCTCTCTCTCTGTCACATGAGTAACATATAATAATAATAATAGTAATAATAATAATAGATGCAATTCATATAACGCACGTATCGACTCTGCTGAGTGTTCAAGGCGCTTTGCATTATTATTACCCTGGCTTTAGCCCGGCAGCCATCAGCGCACTTGGCATTTCGAGAAATAAATATTCCTACCAGGTACCCATTCACCTCACCTGGGTTGAGTGCAGCACAATGTGGATGAATTTCTTGCTGAAGGATCCAATATTAGACTTTTAGTGAGTAAAATGGCACATTATCTCTAACACACTAACTGAAATCATCACTGACATAAAGTCAGTTGATAAACCATATCATATGTGATGTATTCTCATGTTGACAACCCTGTGATTGTTTAATGACCTCTGGGCATCTAAAGGTGACAAACGTAACACAATGGCCCAAAATGAAATTTTCACCATGAAAACTAATACTTCATCCACAAAACAATCAATGACTGAATAAAGACCCCTTATGTGCCAGTGAAATGTAATTAACCATGTAATCTGTGATGTGTTCTCATATTGGCAACCCAATGATTGTTTAATGACCTCTGGGCATGTAGCAATCTCATAAGTAGGAAACAATCTGAAGTCCTTTGTTCAATTGCTTTATGTCTAGAATAGACAGCTTTATTTTGTTGCCCAAGTTTTGCTTATACTGTCTTTCTCTTCCTGTATGCGCACACAATTTGTTTTAATACAAACATACCTTTGCTCATTTCTCTCGCTGATACACAGACATGCAAACACTATTACATTAATTTCCCTTTCTATTTATTTGTCATGATAGGTAACAGAAAACGGACGAATATGAGATTCATGAGGGTGTTAAATAGTACATCATCCCTAAAGCAGTGAGTGAGTACTATATATGAAGACCCTTGCAAGTCGGAGAACTGTAATTAACCATGTAATCTGTGCTGTCTTTCGATGATGAAGATTCCATGATTGTTTAATGTCCTCAGGGCATGTAGCAGTCTCATAAGTAGGAACCAATCTGAAAGTCATTTGTTCAATTGATTACATTAGTCTCTGTCCGCTCTTCAGCGGCAGTTTTACTTCCCGCCCATATTTCTTCTCTATGTCTCTCTATGATTGTCTCTTCCTTTGTGTACACATACACATAAAGGTCTTTTTGCATGTTTTCTTCATGATCCCCCCCCCCTGTCTAAATTCTCTTATACATGTCTAGTTCCTCTTACCCCTAACTCATCACCCCCTCTCAATCTAACTTCCCACCATCTTCTATTTGTTCTTCTCTAGATTTCTTTCCTGATTATTCCCTTCAAATCTTCATATTCTCAAGCTCTATCTCTCTACTCCTCCTTCTTTCTATTCATCTCTCTATCTCCCCTACAGCTTGTCACTTTCCTTTCCTACTCTCCTCTTTCTCAAAAACGCATTTGATCATCCCTTCTAATCCTTGCCCCTTCTCTCTATTCCTCCATTTTTTGCTCTATCTGTTTCCTTTCCTCACACTTCTTAACCCATCCCTCCCTAAATAATAGTTATAGGGGACAAAAAAACCCTCACTCAAGCCTACGTAAGAGCTTCATGAACACAAAAGAAAGTTGGCTTCCTTGTTTATTCACTGAACAGATGTGACATATGTTCAACATTTCTCTGCATAATAAGAAGGAAGGACATTTCTTGCACATGTACCTAGCTATTGCGTATGCTTGAATGGGAGTTACTTTGTCTAAAGCCATAGTCCTATCTGCAGACAGTGCCTCTTCTGTCCTCTGCTTCTTTGACAATAAATCTTCAGCAACAGACAGCTTGAAGCATATATTTCCTCATCAAGATGCTATAAAGATTCTTCATCTCTCAAGATGGAAGAATATAAATCATTCTCCGCTCTCCTTTCTCCCATTCCCTAACAGCGCCTCTTCTGAGAGCCACATTCACTCCTACTTATGCATGCAACTAAATACGCTAAGCCACAAGGTTCTCTAAAGCCTGGGTAGGCTCGCTATCGTCTGCCGGCGACTCTAAGAGTGTTTGCTCAGCCGCGAGTCACGGCGTAGCCACCGCCCGGCCCCCAGCACTTAAGCCTGTTCCGCAGCTTTTAATAGAAAGAAAGATGTCCGCCGCGAGGAGCATGGCATGCGGCAGACAAATCGATGTGAAATATAATTGTTTTGCTTCATGTGCTTGTCTTGGGACATTAGTGAGTGTTTGAAGTCTGTGGAGATTTATTTGATAAAAGCACTTCCAAGAATATGCTCCTCAGTGTCCACAATACTCTCCCCACTATCATTAAGTGTAGCACATATATTAAAATATTGCAACCCACACATAATCAATAATTTCAAGGACAATTTGGATAATCTTCTGTCTAAAGACCCCAAATGTAATTAAATTGAACAAGCAGTATTCTCTACATAAACCATTGAAGACAGAATTAAGTAATTCCAATAAACTATGTGCATGGAACAAATAGTTAAAGTTATTAACGGATTAAGGTTACAAATAAAAACATTAATCTCTTTCTCTTACAATTAAAAACTGAATTTTCAAGCAAATATCACCATAAAAATTTAAGCGAAACATTAGTGATCTCAAAAAGGTGAGAAAGTGTAATGAATATGGTCGGACATAGATATGCAAGCATATATTATTACAATTGGAATCTACGTCAACAATCTGGCCATATCAAACACCGTAATAATTCTATCATTTTTGATGCATGCTACCCTAGACATTCAGTGCAATTCAGAATATTTCATTTACCTGTCATCACTATTTAACTAAGTAGATAATTTTAAAAAAAAGCTAATACCACAGTGATTTTATAGCGCATATCACTACCATCCCGGCTCTTTGCGTTTTAAGAGATGTAAGAATGTTGAAAGATTCCATTCAATAAGGATATACTCATTTGAAATGCTTTTTTGAACGGATTGTGTTAAACTATGGAAAATAGTGACATCACTGGAGAATAAATAATTGAATTCTAAGCTTCCATAGAGATTGCAGGTATTTCTGCACTCAGACTGGCACCATTGATGTGCATACATGGACATGACTAATGTGATCCATTAATACAAATAGTCCCATCAAGGAGCCAGAATCTACCGATCAGCAGAGCGAACCCAATTTCTAATTTGCATCACCTTTTCATCATCAGGGTGTATTTTTACGTCATGGCTGAATGCGTGTGGATGGAATGTGAGATGTACCAATTAGTAAATGACAATATGAGATATCTAGCTTTGACACCTCTACATCAAAGCAGAGGGTGGAGGGAGAGGAGCGAAAGAGGTGGAGAGACGGAGAAGGATGTGGGGAAAAGGGAAAAGAGGTGGAGAGATGGAGAAAGAGGTGGAGAGAATAGGAAAGAGGTCGAGGGAGGGGGGTAGGAATGGACAGAGAGGAAAGAGGTGGAGGGATTGGAAAGATGTGGAGAAAAGTGGGGAAAGGTGGAAAAAAGGAGAAAGAGGTGGAGAGAAAGGGACAGAGGTGGAGAGAAGGGGAAAGAGGCAGAATGAAGAGGACAGAGGTGGAGATAGGGACAAAGAGGAGGAGAGAAGGGGAAAGAGATGAAATGAAGAGGACAGAGGTGGAGATACGGAGAAAGAGGTGTAGAGATGGGGAAAGAAAGGTGCAGAGATGGAGAAAGAGGTGGAGAGAAGGGGAAAGAGATGGAGCAAAGGGGAAAGAGGTAGAGAGAGGGGGATATGAATGGAGGATAATTTTCCGTCTTTATGCCGAGACATTTTAATCAATTGCAATAAAATTGTATATTTCCATGAAGATCATATACAAATCTACATTAAGAATGCTACCCAAGATTTAATAAATATTAATATTTTTCTGATGAAATGAATAAAGCGAGATCTATTGAGGCTGGTGCACAAGAGTAAAACATGCAGCATTCTTTGAATACTGAGCTAACGGTTATAATTGGCCTAGAAACACAGCATAGGCAGCACAGATCATATAACAAATATATCTTACACACCCACATATTACTTGCCATATTATTCAATGCAAGGAGGAAAATATCATGTGCTTGTGTACTATATGAGATTACACCTATACAACGAAATGGGTCGGTATTCAAGGAATTTTCTTCATATATCTAAACGTAGACCCCAAAGTACTATTTCATTTCCCTTTTTGGGGGAAATAGCACCAGCCCCAGATTCATTTCAGGGTATTGCACTTTTAGGGATTGCTTTGCAAGTGCAGAAGCAAATCTAGGTAATCGCATCCTGCATCTTAAAGTACAATTTTGAACTATAAATGGAGGATTGGAATCTTTCATATAAATTCCATTGGGATGTGGTATAAACTTATCTTGTATTTATGTCACAATTTTAAATCGGACTTGTACAGATTGAATAAAGAAAATAAATTTCTAATTAAATACAACAGTATGCGTCATGTATTTGCTGCTTTGGTATGGGATATTAAACGTTTTCAAGACACAAATAATCCATTTTAACTGCATGCTTCAATAAAATTTGGAAGACAGAATATACAAATGCATTTGTATATCAAATTTGGGGGTACATGTATAACTTAATTTCCAAATTTCCCAGAAGCCCATTCTTTGATCTCCTGATTATTCTTTTTCAACACTTTATGCAGCGAGCTCTCACATGAGGCTACAAAATACATTACTTTCTTCTCAATTCAAACCTTTTTCTTAAGTTTGTGACACATAATATAATATGCTTCAATGTCTAATTAAAAAGCCCCAAAGCTGATTTCATGATAAGCTGAACATCAAATGAAATAAGATTTATATTTCACTTGCTCCTGATAAACATTGAGGACTGTGTGAATGGACACTGTACTCTTGAGCATATTGCATCTTACAAAAAGGTCAGGGTGGATATTCTTTTACGGCTAATACGATGGAATTTCATTTTCGACCACTTCCAGAACTATGCATCATCTTAGAAGCACTCTTGGAGACAGGATGTTCTATCCAAGAAAACCCAAATTACAATTCACACCTGAATTAATGAAGGGGCTGTCCAAGGAGGCTAGCACTCGGGACGGTGGAGTTACTCTGACACTTGGCGTGTAATGCGAGCCGGGGAACGTGAGACAGTAATAAGCCGCAGGCTATAAACGTTTTTACGCACAAAGATTCCCATATGGAGCCCCGTTCCAGACAACGGAGGTGTAAGAAAATCAGTAGTGGCACTTGCAAGATATGAAACTCATAGAAATGTGAATCAGCATTTTGAAACCACCGACTATTCAGCAGTGACGGAGTTGCAAATATTCCAGTGACGGGGTTGCACATATTCCAGAATGCTGATGAGGTGACCTATTATGTAAATTAACCAATTGACTACTGAATTCTGAAATACCCATATACTTTGCGTAGGGACTAACTGGGTTGAGTATTCAATGGGTTTAGTGTTCATTTCCTGACTAAATTGTAGTGACAGGGGGGGTATTAAAGTCTTTCATCTCATAGAAGGCATTTTTTTCAGCAAGTTGGGTAATCACATTTAAATTACCTATCTTATCAATATTTTGTTATGATTGGCATTTATATATTTTAGAAAATGAAAATGAAAAAATGAAAAGTGAAAGCATGACTTACTTTTACCAGTTTAGGATATTTTTTGAAAACCCCATTAAGAAATATGGAGCAAACATTTTGATTTATTTGTCCTAATGTGGTCATGCACAAAGGACAATTATATTAACACAATGCTCTGTCTACTATATACTTACTTCAAGGTAAAATCTAAACAAAAGGGAAAGAGTGATTTAAAAGAATCTCCACTTTGCAGGTGATTTTTTTATTCCTCTTTTTATTATGAAAAAGATTTGAAAACAATCTTAATTCAAACAATTATACTCTTGCAGAGACACAACTGTTCTTTTCTCTGTGTTCCTGGAGTTCAATCTTCAGGGGGAAAAAAATCATAAAATCGGACATATGTATGAAAAATAAACTATGGAGCTTTTCAAATCTCCAGTAGAAAATGAAATATGCTTAACTATATAATTAACTATCCACTCCTTTTCTGCTATCCACTCCTTTTCTTCATTCTGAACTTTCGCTTGATTTAACTGATATACTGCTCACATGTTTCTTATTCTCTTTATGTATTTTGTTAAATGAATGTCTTACCTGCATTTGGGTTGAGGGGTGTGGGATGGAAAACCTGCGGGTTATGGAGATTAAGTTCTCCTTTTCCACGCCCTGGCATCCCCCTTGACTCAAATGCAGGTCTTCATTGTTTCTTTCATGTCTATCCTTGTATATTCTTGATTTCATTGTAACTGTTTTCATTGTTTCTTTCATGTCTAATTCTTTATATCCTTGTATATCTTGTATTCTTGATTTCATTGTAACTGTTTTGAATTGCCAAATAAATAATAATAATAATAATAATAACTAAAAAAAGACATGTCATGAAGATTTCATCATATCTTAAAAACACTTTGATTCCCTATTCTTGTGTTCAATCTACTATTGGAATCAGTATCTATCTGCACCACTTTTCACAAAACTTTGAAATAAATCACAAACACCTAAAATCTCTGACTGGTTTCCTCTCATCCAATGAAATAAAGACATTTCAGTAGCTTACGACACTAGCTTTTCACATGATAACATCACTGGATCTCGTGAAACCTGTAGGGGCCCTCTCTCTACATATTGTCTACTGTTGATTCACATGTGCCGCTCGTCATTAATAATGCATGGCCTGAGACTGCTATCGTCGGCTAGAGAGCTATATGGACGTTACTTATTCATGAACTTGGTGGGTCTCTCGGCGGCAGGAGCTGCGCGATTGCGGAAGTGTGACTGTCTGCGACAGGTTAGGGTGCAAGGTGTGGCGCTTTGAGAGAGGAACAGTTAGGTAACAAAAATTGGAATCAACAAATGTCCTATAATATGTACAGACAGGCTAGAGTACTAAAAGGTATGAAACTATGAGAGAGAAACGGGTGATTCTTAAAAATGTTTGTTAAGCTTGGATTCGAACTCATACTACATGTACCATAAAGAGAAGGTCCTTGTTAAAAGGTGGAATTTCCGTGTTAGCTAATTCATTACAGCCCTTCCTTAAATGCAACAAGTTAGATGAGGTCATGAATATAGTCTTTTCTTTGAAGGTACCTGTAGGAGATGAAAAGAATGAAATTAAGAGGGGAGGGAATTAAGAAATAGGAAGGATAAAACAATCACAAAGGGAGATAGGTAAAGGGTAAGACATGAAAGAGAGAATGGGTAAAAAAGAAAAAGAGGGAAGAGAGGCAAGAGGCAAGAGGAAGGAGGAAGAGGGATAAACTGCGGATTCATGAATCTCAATGACATGTTAGGGTAAAAGTGTGGCGCAATAGGAGAGGAACAGAGAGGTGTCACTGAAAAGATATTCTTGACCTCATTTTAAACAATAGAAATTGGGAAGGAGAGAAAAGGTTTTTTTAAATAAACAAATATTGGGGAAGAGAAAGAGGGGAAGAGCAATAAAATACAAACAAAAATATTGAGATATACAGACAGGAAAAGAACAGACCGGCAACAGAAAAATATAAAAGTTACCATTGTTTAAAGCAGATTACAAAGTATTACAGCAAAGTACAAGAAAACCCAAAATTGCAAAAAATAGCACGTCCCACCAGTGTATCATATTGGTAACATGATAAGATGTGGTAATTAGTCACGACACCCATTTATCAACAACCTTCCATCATAGTCCTGATTCCTCAAGCTCCTGTTACAGCTTTCACACAAATAATATGCTGCCCTCTACGGAGATAATCAGACATATTTATACCCATGCCTATTTCCCGAAGTATGTTAACTTATACACTGCAAGTAGCTGTGAATAAGTGTGAGTATAAATTATGAATATATGTCTGCATGTAGTATGACAGCTGTGCTCCTTTATTTCAATAGTGGAGCCTCCAAATACATCATGCAAATATTGTGCAGTGCCTATTTCCTGAATTGTGAATCTATGGGGGTGTTGCTCAAAAGTTGCAATTGATCGCAAGTTGCAGTTGATCGGAACGCGCCAATCAAAATCATTGTTTCATGCGCGTCTTATTAAATGTGCGCACCACACGCGAATGAAAATGCGCGTTACAATTTTCAAAGTTGCAGTTGATATGTAGTTGATCTTGAGCAACACCCCATATGACTACATGTAGTATAACGCTGTGCTTCTTTGCAATAGTGGGTATAAAAAGCCTTTATCCAGTATTTGAGTATATAAGTAAAAATTCTATTTCTCACTCATTATCTTTATAGTAGATACGATTCTATTATTTTCATTGCAGAAATTATAGAAGATCAGAAATGATTTTGTTGTATATATTTGCGAACACTAGTATATCATTACAACAATGCAAGTCTTAGTTACGAGGTAGGATCTAAATGATGCTGGCTGTACTGAATACATGTACATAATCGTATCTTAACCCTTCAGCAAGCCAATCACCCAAAACTGCCCCTCCTATTACTCACTGAACCGCCTAAAATCACCTGTCGTTTCAACGCACTACTATCCATTCTCAAGGGGCTATAATGATAAATTTTGTATGCGTGCAATACCAAATTTTTTAAGTCTTTAAGAAGTCAATTCTACAAAGAAAACTATAAACATATTCAGAATTATTTCCTATCATTTAAAAAAAAGAAAACAAAAGAAGACAGCAAGCCATCATACTACAATCAAAGATGTATACAGTGGCCACCCAAGGGAAACAGAAAAGTAGCCATTGTCGACAGGTCACCTCTATAGGCACGTTCTATTATATACATTTTGATCAAGCAGGAACCAACATTAGTGGCAACTGTGGACAGGACTGGTGGCCACTGTAGACAGGTGGCTGGTAAGAAAGGTTTGACTAAGTATACACCCTCCGCTTAGTGATAGGGCGTTTGTACACAATATCCACTTGCTAATGGAATAGTCAATTTGGCGGGACTGGAATAGAGCCCTCTGTTGTTAGATACACTACATTCAAACCAATAAATGTCTTCCTTGTCTACAGTAGATATGAAACAACTACAAGAAAGGAGTTGCTATGCTGCCCTCTAGTGCTTTATACATTATAGTGTCTGGCATCAATATCTGGCTCGTCTAGAGTAGAAGTGACTCAACAGCACACAAAGGGAGAGTTGTTGTGCTGCCATCTATAGTTCATGGTGAGGTATCTTTCTTGAAGTAGTGTGGCAATTCATATTTTTCCAGAACTGTCTTTGAATTTCTTTCACCACAGGTTCTTTAAACATTTCTTATATCATCCTCGACTGTGATTCACCGATATTACGCATGTGTAACCTTCAGTAAAGATGACTCAACAGCGCACAAAGGCAGAATTGTTGTGCTGCCATCTATAGATCATGTTGAGTTATCTTTCCTACAATTGTGTTGGGATTCATCTTTTTCCATAGTTGTCTTCAATTTTCTTTTACCATAAGTTCTTCAAACGTTTCTAATAACATGGCTGGTAAAATAATTGTATCGATAAAATCTGTGTTACTTTTCTTAGCATTACTACATTGTACAGTAATGACTATTGTGTGTTTCTATCAGACACAAACAGCATATTATCATCATCATGCATTCTCCCAATTCTTGAATCATTCCCATATATATATATATATATACACACTCACTGATGTACTGTAATCTCAATGACAATGATCACTATTGTCATCTACTAGATCATCATCGTAATTATTATCTTTATCCATTTATTATCAGAATCATTATAATCCTTCACCTCAACTAATCCTATGACTAATATTCATCATGATCTTTATTGTGATAGTATCATCATCATTATTATCATTTCCATCTTCCTCATACACCCTAATAATTGATAACTTATTGTCATAATTGTAATCATCCTTGAACTTTGATCATCATGATCATCATTAACAACAGCATCAGCAGCAACATTATTGCAATCACCATCCATCATTATGAATATCTCTTCACTATTTCCAGTATTTTTCACTTCACAATCACTATCCCTATTACTCCATCATCCCTGACCATCATAATCATAATCACAATCTTCATGACCCTCATCCTCACAATCTACATGATCTTCACACCTCAGCTATCATCATCATTATCATCACATACCATTACAATTTCAACCATAATCATTGCTCCATCTTGATTTTCCTGATCATCATTAACAATAACTATGGCACCGCAGATATAATAACCATTATCATCACATACCATTATAATTTCAACCATCATCATCGCTCTATCTTGACTTTCCTCATCATCCTTCTTCTCATCATCCCCATAATCATTACACAGCTTTCATTTTTAAGTATTTTCACCATCCTAATCTCTCTTTCATTTCTTTCATTCCTCTTTCATCTCTTTCCTCTCTCCCATCTCTTTCTTCTCTCTCATCTCTTTCATCTCTCCCACTCACCTGTGCCACTCGATTCCCCATCATCTGCGCCGCATCCCGGACCGGCTTGAGAATCTTTTTGGTGACGGCGGAAGAGTTAGAGATTTCGCAGTGGAGCTTGTGAAAGCCAGTGTGGTTACAGTTGTCACAATTGCTCTCACTTTTATTCAGCTGCTACATTATTCACATTTTAATTTTGAACTCATAAATATTCTGGAAAGATAAGCAACTCTGCAACACTATTAGAATTGACTATCACTTCACCAAAAATATCATTATTACTATATTATCCCTAACTATCAGAATCATCTTCATCCTCACTATCTACATGATCTTCATGCAGCAGCTCATCATTATTATCATCACATCACATTATCCTTCTTGATTTTCCTCATCACATGCCATCATCATTATTATCATTATTGTTCTCCTCATCATCTCCATAAGCATTAAACAGCGTTCATGAGTATCCTCACCATCTCGTTCATCACTTTCATCTGTTTCTTCTCTCTCATCTCTTTCATCTCTTCCACTCACCTGTGTCACTCGATTCCCCATCACCTGCGTCGCATCTCGGACCGGCTTAAGAATCTTCTTGGTGACGGCAGAGGAGTTGGAGTCTTCGCGCTGGAGCTCGTGAAGGCCACTTTCTAAGGGATGCTCATCTAGGCTACGAAGGCTGTGCGTGGACACGTCCTTCCGCAGCACCCGGTATCTCGCCAAGTCCGAGTCGGAAGCTGCAGAGGGCAGGTTCTTTGCAAAGTTTCCTGGAAATACCAAAGATTTTCTTATTTTAACCCTTTCTGTGTTGCATTCATTATGAAGGTAGGGATTACATAGCCCGAGCCACTAGCCACTAAAAAGTACATCCTGGCTATTGCGTATTTTGGAGTTTACACACAAGAGAACACTTCCCATATGGAAAAAAATGTGAACAAAACCACTTCCGTGTTAAACTTTTAAATCTAACTTCACATTTAGATAAATTGAATTAGAAATTTAAATTCTAACTCTGTCTATCTTCGCATGAAAGATATCTTTTTTCTCAAGGATATGTCAAGATATTGGGGAAATTAGGGGAGAAGAAATTGTTTTTCCCCTTTTAATTCTATCGTTGTGTAGTGTGATTGATATTCTGATCATTGGGATAAAA
Source organism: Temnopleurus reevesii (assembly GCA_036244855.1). NCBI lineage: Eukaryota > Metazoa > Echinodermata > Echinoidea > Temnopleuroida > Temnopleuridae > Temnopleurus > Temnopleurus reevesii. Next base: position 187,087 of record BQKZ01000008.1, read on the forward strand.
GTAATCCTCACCATAAATAGACAGTCTGAAACCTATTCAATATAATGTTAGAAATATCATTAACATTTGAAGAGAGTTAATCAGTTGTATCTGTCTCACGATGAATATCTTTTTATCAAATATTAATAACCCAAGATAAATTTAGTTGAATTACTTCAGGGTACAATAATTTAAATGGCTTAAATCAGCACTATCATTTATGTTTATGTTTACCCATAATCATTTACTACAAATTCAATGTACTCTTAGCTATACATGGACACCAAACTGTGAAAATGACAACCTGTCAATTCCGCCATTTTTCATTGAAATGTTCCTTTTGGTGATAATTAGAATTTAAAAACCACCTGCGTACAACATCAAATTTACCTACAGAACATTTTTTTCAAAACATTAAGGGTTTTATGATACTGCATGATATTGTCAAAACTACTCACAACTTTAAAGTAAAGATATAGGAAAAATAAGCAAACAGGCTCTCATTTGATATGTCTGCCATTAATTATGTATAGATTATATGTGTTCATACACTAGCAAATTCCCTTTGAATGGTCATTAAAGAGAAGCTTTACATAGAAAGCATCTGTTTACGAACGAAAATTGCCACTTTCTATAATTACATGGTCATTAGATATCACCATATTGATCTGAAAACATCCTTCATCATCCATCACTTCCTAATCTAGCAGACATTTGAAAGAAGTGATGCTGCACTAATTTGTCCAGCATTGTTTTTTGTTGACTAGATCTGTAGTGATGCACAGCGGAGGCCGAGAGACTCGATATAGACTGACGCTGGGAGTATTTTTGACGAGGCACTGGGTTGTGACATCCCATTAGCAAACAGGGTGGCACTAGTTGGCATTTGATGAGAATTTGACACAAAATGTGTTGAAACATAGACAAGCATAGCATTTGAGGCATTATTCTCAGGAACAATGCGGGGGTGTTTGTAACAAATGGTAATGGCTGAAATCTGTAAAAGAAATGTTTTATCTTCCCTTCTACCTACCAATTTCCCAAACATAAGCACCCCCCACACACACACACACACATATATATAAAATGTTGGGTTTCTTTTTGTTGAAATTGCTGAATAAGTAGTAATAATAAACATACAAAGACACACAAAAAAAAATATACTCAACCACAATTAATTTCTCTCTCCCTTTCTGTCAATATTTCAATTCCCCTATTTTCTGTACCCATTTTTACCCCTCCCTAAAACATCTGTTCTTCCTTGATGCCTCTCCTTCAATCACTTCTCTAACCAAGCTCTCTTTCTACAATTTTCTTCTCACTCTACATCCCTTCTTTGATATCCTTCCCTTCTGTTGCTCCCTTCCTCCATTCATCCCTCCTCCCACACTCCTTCTGTCAATCCCTTACTCAAGATTCTTTCAAAGAACTAATTGTTATCCTCTAGTTCCCGCAGCTTCTATCTGTTCCTTCCATCCAACTTTACTTTATCCTCCTCATCCCTTCCGTTCTACCTTTCCCTTCCCTATCCGTCCCTATTTTTCTCTTCTTACCCAATTCCCACTTTCTCCCCATACTTTCCTCCTTCCATTAATCTTTCTATCCATCCCTTAAACACTCCTAAGTAATGAAAATAATAACATGTTGGATCTATGTAGTATTATGTCTATGATTGTTCTAATAAAGCGGTTCGCTTCCGACATCATTTCATAGTCCCTTGATGACAATTCAAGCCTAGTATAAGCGTAACCATACAGGCACATTCATGATCAGATATACTGCTGTCTCCTATTGTTCCCCAATTGCACTCGGGTAGAGTGCAGCTCTTTGGATAGACTTCTTTTCGTTGTTACCTCCCTCATTCCCTCCATCATTCCTTTCTGACTTCACCCCTTCCCTTCTCTATCTCTCCCTTGCCTTCCCCTCCAGCAGAATGACTTTAATAAATCAGCATTTTTCATGCAATATATCTGATTGGTTACGCTACACTGGCACACTCGAAGCTCATTTAAGCACCAACAATATGAGGAAAAACCCATAGTTTCTATACCCTTCATGTCTTTACACGCACTTCAGAATTGCATCAATATGCAGATTGCTTTTCTAGCACTCCTGATAACGATATTGCCTACTCTTCTAATTGCATTTTAACCCTTATCAAGCCAGACAGACTTGCCTTCAGGCGAAAGCTATTGCACTACATAATACTTTGCTATGATATATGTAATATCATTTCATTCTTCTGATGTATTATATTATATTATTTCATCATTCTAGTGTTGTTAACTATACTTTCTAGTATCAACCAGCAATTCAGTATTTGCGATTTCTATGAGATCTTATGTTGTTGTTCTGGCAAATGTGATTTTCAGCATGACATTTATATAAATATGTCAAAGGTCCCCAAGCCAAGGAATATCCAATTCTTTCCAAGATTACCTTATCTGGACAAATTTAATATATGGAGATTAGTGTTTAATCCACAGTTCAAAAGTTAGTTCAAACAAGACTTAGATTGGAATATTCATATTCTAATTGGATTGATATATCTTTTCCTTTCATTATAACCACTTGGGGTTACTCAGGGGATAACACACTGAAAAACAGGGTGCTAATCAAATGCATTACGTACTGAACTCTGTAATTCCAATAGACTTTGTGAAGGGACTTTAGGTTCCAGTAGTCATTGGGTGAACACAAACTATGAATCCATATGGTGTAACACTAGAAATTTAAGAACAGAATGAGCTGAACTAAGTACGCTCTGATAGTGCTATTCCTTACTGCATTTGGATGTCAGAAATAATACAATTCATTCCACGTTGGGTTTATATGGAGTCTGTAGCTGGTGTTGTTGTAGCACCTTTTGTGGTGTTCACAATATAAACACAGGATCGATGATGGAAGACATTGTCACACTTTAAGGTTGATCTATTTCAAAAATTCTAAAATCAAGCTCTGTGATCTATGTTATTATATTCAGATTGATTAAAAGATAAAAACAAATGCAAAAAGAAAGGAAATTATACAGGCACTAGTAAGATATCTATGAAAATTTGTGAAAAGCGTTCACTATCGGTTTATTATTGCACAGTATGCCTACCTAGGTGATATTTTACTTTTTTCCGCACTAAACATTGATTTTGAAGCCTAGTATTTTTACAGCCTAGTTTATGTACACCATCAACCATTTAAGTAGCATTTAAAATCTGGCGGTTGAGAGTTTTTCAAACACAATAATTTCTAAAGAATATCTTTAATGTGTAAACAACACGATATAAACTATTTTCGAAAAGTTAAGTCGAACGCAATTTCAATGATTCTTTGTAATGCTATTGAAATCGGAACCGACCTGTCATTGTTATGTCCGCACAGTTGAATACAAGCTTTACGGGTCTATTGTCTCCGTTCGACTTGACTTCTCAAAAAAAAGTTTATATCGTGTTAAACATAATCATCTTACCAAGGTCACTTAGGTAGGAGTTTCGCATCTTCTTCGTCCCGATGCTATCCGTGGTCTCGAGAGACGACGCTCGACGGATGCTGACTCCGCTCTGAGCCGTCTGATTGGACCACGTCTTGGCCACCGGGGAGTGTTTAGGGAAGATGTTGTTCACGGTGAGACTCGTCTCGTGTTCGGCAGCGTCACGAATTGAGTCTCTGTAAAGGTAAGATGGGAAAATGATGTAAAATTAAACTCAAAACAGGTGAAAAGCACTTCTTAGTAGCTGCTTTAAAATTCTGAAACAGTATTCCTCTTGCAATACGGCAACTTCAAACTCTGCCATGTTCAAAAAATATACTAATAGTTACATGTACCACAGATATCTAATTGTTTTCACTTGTGTTATATTAGATCATAAAGCCCTTTGGCACTTTTTGTTTTTAGCACTATATAAATAATCTGTATCATTATTATCAAAGATGATAAGTTTTAATACACCCTATGCAAAATATGTTAGGGATCACTTCAGAATGGTCCCGCTATTCATGATGTATATTGGAGCGAGGTACATTATTAAATCACTGAAATCACTCATGGGTGAAATTGATTGCAATATGTTTGACAACATTCAAAGCTGTTGAATTTGGTAATTTTTAGATGTATGAAACCTTTATTACAATTTTATATATAATATACAGATTCAAGAGTGATCCTTATCTTATTTTGAGTATTGTACATAACTAATTTAAAAAGAAATATATACAGTTATCCATGATTGTGTGGTTGTCTTGAATATTGAATGAGTATGCTATTTGACTAGACCACTTCAGCATGTAATTGCAAAGCATAATTGTTTGCAACAACACATGACATAGCTGATCTATATCATGAAAATGTGCAATGGCATGCTTATTGCACCGTTGCTATGTGTCAAAGTGAAACGAAAGAATCATTAAAATTTAACATAAACTGATTGAATCAGGCATTGTGATATAAATTTATTGGATCTAGATTAACCACTGTATAAACAATTTTGTTAAATTCATAACTTTTAACTAAATGGCCCGTATTCCGATAGCGAGGTTTAAGTTAACCCTGGTTTAAATATGTGGTTTAAGTATGGGAAGCCAAAAGAGGCTTGAATCTATAACATTCGATGTTTAATTTACCAGCACAATTGGCACTCATAGTATTCAAAACTGTCTCGAATTAAAAACTTCAATAGTTTTCTACATTATTAAAGAATGGGAAAATATAGCAGATAACATAATATCTATACATTGTAAATAAAGTTTTGGCACTTTTGGAAACTTAAACCTCGCTATCAGAATACGGGCAAATGGGTTAATTTATTGGTAAATCAATATGTAAACGAGTGAAAGAGGGGGGCTGGTGTAGACACCCCGTGGATAGGGGGGGGGGCTATTTACATGTAAGAGAGAGGCATTCATTGCCTAAATCACAAGTTAATCTGACTGTTTTGAACCCAGGACCTACCAGTGAACAGACAACTGCACTACAACATAACTTGTATGACACCTATATCTTTATACCCCTAGACTTGCAGACGTAAACACACTTCAGGTGCCAACTCAATTTCAAACAAACTTCATCATAGATATCAACTAGGGGATTGAGTTTCTGAAGTGCGAAAGGTATTACCATTTCACAAATTTGTCACCTATTTGAGATGAAGTTTCTCTCAATTATTGATGGATTCTTAGAAACTTGGTTCATGACCTACAGGAAAGGTAGTTCAAGGAACAATTTATAATTCATATTTGGAATAGATTACACCTTCCCTTCATAATCTAGGAAGCAACCAAACTTGCATAAATACATTGTTATCATAGGGAGACAGTCTTATTCTCATAAGTGGTTCGAGTACTATAGTGTACCTTTTAAATTTTAACCTGTGCCACTTCTTTTAATAACGATACATGAGTTGAACTTTTTTTATAATTTTGAGAATAATAAAATTTGTGATATTTATAAATAGAAAAATGCATGCAACTGTTGGAAATACAAAAATACAACTAACAGCTACATTTTTTACACTGTGCCTACTACCTACTGGCCACCCCCCCCCCCCTTAACACTAGAAATAAAGGATGATTTTTTTTACTCAACCCCTTCAACAAAACATCTTCGATGCCCATCTGCTGCAGAAATTATCCCCCACAATCACATAAATGCCACTGATTCTCGAATATTGTTAAAAGGATCTTTTGTTTGTAAATTCATTTTTACTTCAAATATGAATGACCAAGCATAATTTATCATGCTTTCTCTCATGAGAAATCAATCTGAAGCTCTTCCGTTCCAAGCTATCCCGTCAAATTCAAAGCTATTCCGTTGAATTCAAAGCTATTCCATTCAATGACTTGGCTATTCATAATGCAATCAATATTCACATAACCATTCCAAAATGGTTGGCATCTCTGCACTTAGCAAGTCCACAGAATTCAGACTAAAATCCTACCTCAGTTGAAGAGAATCTGTGCTGTGTTTCAAGCACAGGTCCCCTCTGTCGCCCCCAGAGAACGAATCCGAATGCATCGACTTCGTTGACTGGGTAGACGACGTGGGCAGGTCGGTGTTCGACGGGACCTCCTTGAGACTCAGCAGCGGCATCGAGCTCTCGGGTTCCGTCGTCGTCGAGGAGGACCCCGCCCCTTGGCTCAGGCCATTGACGGCACCCTCTTGGTTGTCCTTGTCTCCCTCTGCCTCTGGCGGGACGTTGGCCGGAGCGGCGCTGTCTCGCTGACGATAGATCTGGGGCAGCTTCAGGCGGAATGTCCGATGGTTGTCTGTGATCATTGAATCAGAAAACACCAAACAGTATGAAACTCAATCCATGCCTAGTTGTACAATTTTGTTTTCATTTTCTTATCCAGCTATATTTAAAGCTACAGGGGACTGTAAGAGCAGGTTAAAATGGATGCCCAGATAAACTATTAGCTCTTTCCTAATGTTTGATTTATTTGTAATGTAGTTTCCCTTACTTTCTTTTCAATTTGTAGTTAAATACTTACTGTGAATGAAGAGTCTAGTTGATCTAAAAATACATTTGTAGATTACATATTCCATTAATGGGATAAGACATGAATTATTGGTGCATCTGGCCATCCATATTATGCAACTCTTAAAATCATTTGAAACTTCAACTATAACTTAATAAAACAAATCTCCCTAACATTTCTCCACCCAAACAGAACTATTCCTTCCAGACAAAGGATCTGGATCAAAATTGTGTTTGAGCTTCCATTCTAGTTATTAATTCAACTTTGAAATAATAATAATCAATAATAATAATAATAATAATAATTAATGAATTAATATCAATCCTTGCCTAGATATATGATGGGAAAGACCGAGACCATATATACCAACATGGTTAGCCAAGTAAAGATCCATGAAAAATAGTTTGTGATAATAGAAACCTTTGTAGAAGTATATTTGCGATGTATTTATTTAAGCCCTTAATAATATATTACAATCACAATCCTTTAGATTGAAGAAAGATTGCTGTAAGCGACCAATGTAAAATTCATATTGTATACTAAATCTATAAAAGTCTCCATTTCAATTGGATTGGGATTGGTCACTGACTCTCATCTATCATATTTGGGGTTTTGTTTCAATCCAACGAATTTGAGTGTTTTATTGGGGTAGCCCAATTGATCATGTGAATATATAAGACCTTTGATGTGAATAAGGAAAAATGCTCATCATAATCATTTAGTTTATACATCATCCTTTTTAGCTACATGCTCTATTTAGTTCAATATTTATTAATGTATATATGTGCATATATTTTGTTTGTTTGTTGGTTTAAGTGTATAAGTGCATGAATTAATGTATAGTACAGTCTAACCTCGTTATAACGAGGTCGTTGGGACCAGAGGAATCACCTCTTTATATTGAAACCTTGTTATATCAGGATCAAAATACAATATAATACAAAGAGATTGGACTAGGAAAATTACTTTGTTATAACGAGAGCTCGTTATATCAGTGCTCTTTATAACGAGGTTTGACTGTATAGATAAACTACATAATGACGATAAATAATGAGTTATCAATATGATCATGGATATAGCAAACATCATGTTAACACAAAAAGTGTGTTCAGTAAGTATGTTTTAAGGAGAAAATATTTTGAATCACTAGCTGAGCATTCTGTTATATATTGCGTGTATTATTCATAAATAAATTTACGAATCATATGTGGATAATTGCAGGGCTTATGCAAATATCAATCAGTTGATACTTACTGTGTTGAGAAAATACTCTTCTTACAACTACTTGCTATCATACTCATACAATTACCACAACAACTACTGCTACATATACATAAAATACTAATTCTACTCTAGATCCTACTGCTACTACTACTTATACAAGTAATATAATAACTACTTATAATATTACAGAAGTCTATTAAAACCTATACCTGGGACTTCCTACTAAATATTGCTATCTCAACTAATATGCCACTATATAATGTCAGCTGGATTATATATCATAATGATTATCAATATATTTTGCCCAACAGTAATACCTTTCCTGCATGCTAACATTAATAAAAAAGAAGATAAACTTTCAAAGTCATTCATATACCAGTTGTTATTATAAATCATAATCATGACAATCTAGTTTTCTATCTAGATTTTTCGCTTCCATATGAGTCAGAGACTCCAGATGTTTTCCTAGTCTGGTTGAAAGCGAACATCCCATATGAATAAGATGTACTTTGTTAAATGTTTGGAAGTTCTAAAACCCCAAATTTTGACTATGTCTGTCCTGTTATTGTATTTTGCACTACTCATTCAAAATCATAATCAGTCTGATAAAACGTACAACTCTTCTTTTGTCTATTCTCTACAAATTCTGAAAATGAAATAAATAATAAATTTGATTATACTTTGAAGCAATATGCCAAGGGGTATACTCTAAATATCATAGGGTAGCAATAGGTGAAAGCTTGGATTATAATGATAGATATACTTTTCAGACTTAACTTCTACACTATATACTTTCTAGGAATAATAAGTGAAAATTTTCAGTCGGCAAAGAGTGAATTTCAGAAAAGGTGAAATAGAGTCCATTTTGTGTTTTTAAATGAGTCACTTGATGAATTTTATTTGTTGTCAAGAGGGTCGCTGATAGATATTACAGACTGTTTTACTCCAAATTCACTCAAATTTCTTATTTCAACCTTCTCTGAGATTCACTATAACACAGATATTTCCACTTAATATTTTTAGAGATGACAATTTGCAGGATAAGCTGTCTGTAAATCTGGCAACAGTATATTTGGATGATATCAGGGTTGGTGGAGCAGGAACGTTTTCATCACACCAAGTTTTAGAGTAAAAATCTATTTTTTGTGGATAATACCTTCCTCGGCCAAAACTATGTAATAAAAAGATTTGCTTTGGTACACTAACTGCCAAGGGTCTTTACATGAAGCTACTACTTACTGACATTATATGAAGCAGCATGAATAAGGAAGGGTTTTCAGCAAACTCGTTGCTATGTCAGCCTCTTACATTTATTTACGCCATTTTGTGGTTGCGGAGGCATTGGTATGGTATTATACACTATCGGATAGAGTAATACAAAATAATGGTTACTTGGTAGCAGTACAGCATTTTCATTTTACCTATTAGCAATACATAAGCTTCACCGTGTACAGCTTTGCGCAAGAAAATATGCCATATAAATTCAGTAAATGTACCTTCACCATCTTTAAATTGCTAAATGTTATGTATACTGTTTCAAACTGTAACAGATCTGTTTTCAGAACAATATAGGTCGTCCATGATTGCATTATTAGTTGATACTCTTTCTTTAAAAAAGCACATGCTAGAAATACACAAGGTGTGTGTTTCAATAAGCTAGGTATAGATCAAAACATGAATCTACGAACAACTGGTGACCATTTCTTTTGTGAGATTCAGCTCCAGTGTTTATAGACTGTGAGAAAGGGTCACCATTAATTCACGAGTAAAATCTACGCACAGCTTTATGACACACAACCAAAATCTGCATTAATTTTCAAAACCCACCTTTTGCACGACTATAGAAACTAAAATGTAAAACATCTGAAAACGTGATAGCAATAACAATGTGGTTTCTATCCTTGGAAGATATTTGAGTCAGCTGCCAGGGCGGTGTTTCACCAAGATAAGAAAGACTTTACGCACGACTTTACGTTCGACTGGTACCCCTTCTTGTGCGTAATATTAAGGGTTCACATTATTACGTGCATTCAGCGCAAGAACTGATTACCAGTCGAACGTAAAGTCATGCATAACTTTAAGAACGACTTGGTGAAACACCGCCCAGGTGGTTCACATATTTATTTCTATCTTCCATATTTTGGGGTGGTTGTCATCTCCCACAAACCACCAGAATGGTGTAATACAGTCGAAAATGAAGTCACTACAACAGGAGTGTAAAAGACTAAGCATACAATGGGTGACTTCAAGTACGGTGTTGAACGCTGGTGTTGGTGTTGCAGCAAAACCAAACACCAGCCCCAACACCAAACTTGAAGTCTGTCGGTGTTTGGAGTAGACCTTGCAAGATTCTGACATATTTCCGGTCATTTCTGTATCACTTCTGTAAACTGACCAACGGTGTTGGTGCTCGGTTTACGGACCGTTTTGCTCTCTCAACACCAACACCAACACCAACACCGAACACCATACTTGAAGTCACCCAATGTGTGCTCATAAGTGATCAATTATCTAAAAAAAATCATATTTATTAAACAAGCATGACATTTATAAAGAATGTGCAAGTGTGAAATAGATATAACTTAAGTCATTATGGATATTAGTAAGACCTATAAATGATAATTGAAGAAAACTTATAGAACAGATTGTGCTATAATAATCCAAGAAAATAATGTGTGATCATTAGTAATCAGTCATCTTACAGAAATTCATATTTATGAAATAAGTACAAAATTGTGCAAAAGAATGTGCAAGTACAAAAGAAATATGAAATCAATATGGACATTGGTATAACCAATTCAACAATGACAGATATTTCCAGATCATCCGTCATTATTTAGAAAACATAAATCTTGATGTAACCAACAAATAAAAGAAGATGAAGAACGTATTGTGCTAAGAAAAGAAAAGGAAAAATATAAGAGTGCCAAAAATACTATGTAAATAAGTTCATAACAAGACAGAATTACTTTCCATCACATAATTCATTTTTCACAAATGTTCCTATCAATGTTTTGTATGAGCTCCAAAATTATCATAATTATAGAATCATTAAAAGGGCATGATGATATAAAATGCCTGACTGATTAAGCTAACACGATATAAACTATTTCAGAAAAGTTAATTGGGCCATGCACAGATAATAGAACCGTATATGCCATGTATTCAACTGTGCAGACAAAACAATCATAAGCCGGTTCCAATTTTAATAGCATTACAAAGGACCATTGAATTTGCATTCAACTTAATTTTTCGAATATATAGTTTATATTGTGTTAGCTAAACCAAATACAGCTTAAATTTGAGAATAATAATCAATCTCATGTTTTTTAATTCAGAAATATGCATTTAAATCAATCAATTTTTTTAACAGACAAAGGTATTTGGTTGAGCTGTTTCAGAAACACTCAATTTGCATTCTAATTCATATTGATAAAATAATTGAATACTTTCTCTTAACATATTGAACGTTGGGCAAAGGTTTATCCAACACTAGAGGATACGCAGTCCACACAACTATTGGTTAAAATATGTCAAACTTATGATAGAATTTTGCTCAAGCCGGTGAATATAGATTTTTGAAAAAACAATTTTAGGCCAACTTACAGTAGAAGTTCAAACAATAGTTGTGTGGACAGTATGTTGACAAATGTTGGGTAGGCTTTTGCTCCACATGTCTAATAGTCTGTGTACAGTAATGTCAGGGTCTAATTAATATCTTATTGCAGTCATAGTAATTGTGCTAGATAGGTAATACATATCATTATATTTATGAATTTCATTTAAACTCTATTAAACAAGAGAAACCTAAGACAAAAATATTTCTTAGACAGGTAACAGAATTTAGTTACATGCATTAACTGTGAAGTTATAAAAAGTAAGTTAAAGAATGAAAGTTAGTTAGTGTGTTAGTCAACGAAAAGAAGAAAAAAATATGTGTACACTCAGAAGACTGCATCAGTGAAAATTTGATGAAATATTTACAGGGTCACTCTCAGAAAAAATGAAAATTGTTGATTTTCAAGGAAAATAGTCAAAGGATTGAGAAAATTTAGAGTCAAATTTTGGTGAACATCAAGCAATTATGATACACTCTATTCTCAATGTTGACTGGCCTCTGAATGAACATTCTTTCATAAATTTCAGAGTATATTAATTGGGATAACATTGCTTTACGCTGAGCTAAGATACTCTCGCAGCTGAATCTTTTACACATTTCCTGGATCTTATAAGCAGATATTGGGGTGATAGAATAAATTGTATGATAGATGATGATTTCATTTTATAAGTAATTCTATTTATAAGTTATTTTCATTCCATGAATAATTATATTTATAAGTGAAAAAAAAATAATAAGGTATACTTTCTCAAGGTTTCCTTACTGCTGTGATATTGGCAATGAATATATTTGCTCAAAGATTCGCTTTCTAGGAGGCTGAAGCAATAAAATTTGGGGTGGGTTTAAGCATAAATATGGGGGGTGGATAAATGATACAGAATTCTGCCGATCTACACTGGTAATTTCTGAGCAGTCATTATTGGAGCATCTTGCGCAATAAATAGGTAGCTATAAACTGCATCAAGATTATGGAATATTTTGAATAATATATGACTGCTTGCTTATATGATGTAATTTGGGGAATTTAACTGCATTTTATGTTTTTGGCGCTTGGAGAAGAGCAAGGGGCTGATGAACAAAGCTGTCAAATTGACACCGAATTATATTAAAACCTATATGATATGAATTAAATTTCTTGAAAGCAATATCCTTTCAGCTGACCAAATCCAAATTATATTGTAGTCTAGTAATGCAAAAAGTGATGTGACACATTTTACTTATAAAAACTCTTTTCTTGCATTTTTCTTATTTTGTATTTATCAAAATTAAGAAATAATTTGATGTCCCTTTTGGTAGCTTCATTCATCAGCAGTTGGTTAAATAGGTGAGGGAAAGCTTAGGTGTTATAATGGAATAAATAGGATAGCAGTGTTCAGTAGCACTCAGAAGAAAACACACACGCGACAAAATGCCCACACACACACGGTGTATCAAAAGAAGTTGATTTGGAGAGTCCAATCCCGTCAGGAAAATGAAGAGCGCCCTCTATCTTACCTTGGTTTTGACCTTGGGGATTCATTGATCGCTGAAGAGACATTGCTATTTTGAGCTTGTCTAGAGTAACGAAATTGGGGAATGAAGCATCACATTTTCAAATTAATTTCTAAATTTTAGTAATTACCATGATTTATTTGATTTTGCATTCAAAATGGGCAATTAAAGGACCTAGAATCAGAATCACTGGACAAGAAATTTGAAAATATATATTTTTTCAATGTTATCTTATGTTTTATAATTTAAAAGAAATTCAAGGAGAACAATAAAAATTGATTATTATATAATTTGAATTTGCTTATTATAATAGTTACTGAATGACATGTATTGGCATTTTGAGATTTAAAAAAACTTAACTTTTTTACTAAATTGAATCTTGGTATAATGATATAACGCTTTGAATTAATAAAAATATCAGAATAAAGCACCCTGCGATTCCAAGTAATTAGAAGCCAAACAAAATATGCTGATTAACACAAAAAGACGTAACTGCATTGCATGAGTATATTCTCAAATGATGTACATATATCACTGGGTTAGGAACCACATATATACACCAACCAATTAGAAATAGCTACACGAAAGCATTCCTGTAAATGTATGACATCCTCAATTATTACTGAGAAACGAATGAGCTACAATGAATAGGAGTGGAAAATAAATTCAGTTAGACATTATTATAGAACATTTAAGAATATAATTCATAAAACCATCACCATTCAACAATGAAAGAAATGTCACATGAATTAACACTCTTGTGTTAAACACATTTAAAGTTATGTATTTAGAAAATAGCAACAAACCCACAAAATATACTATTTGTTTCTTAATATTCTAAAATTTGATTAAAGGTTAATTTAAAATGCCTGCCACCGTTCAATTTATGATACGATATACAACTCATCTGAAGAAAAAGTCTTATGACACATTAAAGTTAGTGTGTGTATATAATCATACATATGACTGAATATAAACAATAGGTTTTATTACTTGTTAATATAATACTTTGAAACTGTAATATTTGTCATCATCAGTTACTTCTTACCAAGCATTCGAACAGGCAAACTCAATCCTTCCAATGTTTAAGAACAAAACAATGCATATTGATTTAATAACTAGACTTGAAAATATTTTCCAGGTTTACTACAGTTGTATTTTGTAGGTGTTATTTTCTATTTCAATCTCTCAATGCATGTAGTTACTAAAGTTATTACTCATACACAACTCATATTTCACTTTTGATAGAGCAAGAGGTAAACATTATTCTTATTTTGAAATATACAGAGCTGATTAAGTAATAAGGACTAGAGGAGACTGTTCTCATTTAATACCCTCTTTGATAGTTTGAAAATAAGATTAATAATTGGTCTTGAAGATAGAGCACTCTTTTGCTGTCCACATGGGCAACATTATGAGAACATGGAAAAAGTGCATGTTATTCCTCTTTCAGTAAACTAATTTCACTTGAAAAGATGACTAACTTGATAGACAGGATTGCCCTACAACAGAAAAGCCCTAAACTGAAACAAAATACAGTTTAATCTCGTTATAACAAAGTCATTAGGACCAGAGAAATTACCCCTATATATTGGAATTTGGAATTTGGACTTTATTAATTTGAACGTCATCGACATATACAGCCAACATTTTGTTCTGAATACATTTTTTCATATACATTGAAACCCTTGTTATAGCAGGACCAAAATACAATAAAATACAAAGAGATGGGACCAGGAAAGTTATCTTGTTGTAACAAGAGCTCATTATATCAGTGCTCTTTATAACAAGATTTGACTGTACAATCTTATGGCCCTACAGATGTGAAGTGCGGACTCATTTTCTGTTAACCAATAACTAGCTTGAATGAGCTTCGATGATGATTAGCCTTCGAGAGTTTGCCTCCCAGGCACGTAACACTTGAAATTGATACATTTCACTTCAACATGCGATGATAATTTTGCTCTTAATAAAAGCCCATTTTCCAATTATAAATTGTGGTTCTTCGCTTTATACCACTGAAATCATTTGACATTTCCAAAGGACCTACTCATTTGCTATTTTCCCAGATATATTTATACTAAAATTGGTTCATGAAGCATAATTTGTCTCCACAATGTTTCAATGATAATAATAATACATTTATTCTGATAATAAATCTTTAATTCTAAAAGTAATGTTAATGATATCATTCTTGTGGTTTCAGTTTTTGTGCGACGTATTTTACCTATTTTTCTTAATTTAGATTTCATATAATACTATTGCTAATACCTGTGGTTTTGCAAGCTATATACATCAAATGTTTGTTGATTTTAATTGGCCTCCCTTTATATTTGTTTCATACGATAGCCATTTATAGAAAGTGAGTGACAAAATTTTACAGATTTTTCTGAGGAAAAAATGTTGTATGAACTAGGGATTATAAACAGACAACTTATTTATTTGGTGTGTTTTTTTGTCATAGGTGTAAATGACTTAATCGTAGAGTACAGATCATACACATCTTTTTAACATTGAGAGAGGTATCATTTTAACTGAGAGAGAAATATGTTTGAACAAAAAGTATTTCATATATTTCTCAAAGAAAGAAACAATTCTAAGATAGAGTGAGCACTTACTTCTTCCCCTCCGCCACTTGTAGCCGACGCTATTTTCAGCAGCGGCGGGTGCAACAGGCTCTTCTGGTGTGCTTGCATATTTGTTTTCGCTGATGTCCTCAAAGTTGAGGATGCACATGATGATCTCCTCATTTTCGTTCTTGACGGGAGCAACCAAAACACTACAAAGGAATGAGGTACCTGGGAAAGAAAGAAAGAAAAATTCATTATATTGAATTCTAATTCTTGCACTTCATTCAATGCTTTAAATTGTCAGTATATTAACATTATTGTTAACAACATATGAAACAAGAAGAAGAAAAATAAATGAAGTTACAATTATTATGAACTAAGGTTTTTGAAAACACATCGAGCAAAAGATTACATATTTGTATATCAGAAATGTAGAATTGCACTTGACCTACTAAAAACACCTTCTGAATAAAGAGGTAAAGGATTATTTATTTGGCACCAATTACAAGACAATTACAAGTTAAATTGTTCTTCATCAGCTTCTATTCCTTCTTCTTTGTCATCATCAGCATCTATCATCATAATCATCTACATCCTTCCTATCTTTCTTATCCTATTTTTTCCTTCATGTTCCATCTTCTTGATGATTGTGACCATCATTATTATTGTCATCATAATCATATTTTTTAAGTTGCATCTGTATGTTTATATGACATTTGGTTGTATCAGTAGAATGCAAAGAAGCATTGCATTAGGCGATACACAAATATTTCTACTATTAATATCATGAACATCATTATCACAATTATATTTATCATTGTTATCATCCATTGAACCATAGGAAGTGTTTGAAGATTATTAGAATACGATCCTTCTAATCAACCAAAGACAAACAGGTGTTTAAAATAGTCTTCGCTATCGTTTAGTTGTCTTGTCTATTCCCCTAACGTAGACACTAAAACATCATCGCCATTCTTATCTGTCTTCTTCTGTGTGTTCATCTTCATGACGATGCTGACTATGATCATCATAACCATAATTGTCATCATCTTTAGATTCATCACGACCATCATAATTATAATTAACATTGTCATCAACAAGACAACCATCATCATCCCCATAATCATTACTATTATCCAATAAACTATGTTCAGTGTTTGAAGATAAGTAGAAGAACTATGACCCAGGATATACACCCAAATACATTCACATCTACCATAGACGATTAAATAGGCTTTCAGAGAAAAAGTCATTCATTGTTAGTCATCAATACCATACCTCTTTACAGTGTAAGAATGTAGCAAATAATTTTGATTTTTACTGGAGTACCCTAATTATAAATCACCTCGCATTAATATCAAGAGAGAGAAGAGAAAGGGGGAGGAGAAAGAGGGAAGGAGAGAGAGGGAGAGGAGAGAGAGGGGGAGGGGAGAGAGGGGAAGGAGAGGGAGAGAGGGAAAAGAGAGGGAGAGATTGAGAGAGAGAGAGAGAGAGAGAGAAAGAGCAAGAGAGAAGAGAGAGGGAGA
>BQKZ01000008.1:204441-214772 GCA_036244855.1 Temnopleurus reevesii
AGATCAGTTTGGGGAAATGATAATATATCTTTATTGAATATCCAATCCAACAACATGTATTATTTCCCTCTGCATTAAAGGGAATATATTCAACTATGATATCATCACAAAGAGATCTTGTGAAAAAAAAAATGGAAAAGAAACAGCCAGGCTGATGCAGAAATAGGCATTCCCATATATTCTGTGCATTGCCAAATTGAGGACCATTGCAATTTGCTACATTCAAATATTGCATTATAAATAAAAGTAATATTGTACTGGAAAAATGATAGACAAATACCCAGTGCACTTTTTCTTTCTAGTGTGTGATGATATATTCTCAGATTGTTTTAAACAAGATGCACCAAAACGACAGTAAAAATGTATCTCTATAAGTTTTGAACAAGTCTTTCAAAAATTGAAGGCATTTTATGGCACTTTTTAGTGATTTTCATTGAAATATTCATGTATAGATAAGAATTAATAGTATGTGGTAGTATTTTGAATTGTTTAAAAATAAAGATGTCTAGCATCAATAAACATTAGAACATCTATAGTAAAAAATATGAAGTTAGTAATTTTACTAAAAGTACATATGAATGTAATGCCCTTATCCACATTTTTTCACATCCATTACACTTAAGATTTTTCACATCCTTTGCAATATGGATTTTTTTCACAAAACTATAGCTTAAATTCCTGCCTATTATCACAACACCTTGATGTATCAAAAATCACAAGTATATGCCCCATTGTGTGAGGAAAGTGCAGAGGCATTGGAAGGTATTATCTCTCTCCGAATCAGAGGAATATTGTTGCCAATTTAGTCCCCATTCGACATGAAGTCGAGATGTAATTACAAAACGGTGACAACATGGAAATAGGCCCTCAGGTGTAGGTCACACCAAGTAATTAACCAATTATGAAACGCTGCCATGCATGAAAGAGGGGAAGAAATGGATGACAATTCTACCAAAGTTCTGAATTGGTAGCTCGTATATCATATATAGACATTCAAACCTTCCTACACTGTGACAATCCAATTGAGACAAAGAAAAAGTGGATTTAAACCCTTCAGCAGCTACAAGTAAATTGCCTGAACCAGCCAATATTACTCACTAAACCGCCCAAAACTGCTCACCATTTCCAAAGCACTATATTCTATAAATTTTCATGGGGCTATAATGATAAATTTGGTATGTACGTGATCCTCATGTTCCCAAGACAATTTTACAAAGAAAAATATGAAGCTGTTCAGAGTTATTGCATATGGTTCATAAAGATGCATTAGAGACAGCAATAATGCTATACCTTCCAGTGAGCGATACAACTTGCTACAAATGCAAGATTATAGATGCCATTCATCAAGAAGTATATATTTCATTCACTTCATTCGCTTTAATCACATCATCTCTTTCAATGCCTCAGATTTTGTTTGCATTCCTAATGTATTATAATGTGAAAATGAAACCTATCATTGACAAAGAATATTCAGTATGTTTTGATTGCAGACTGTAAGATTTCCAAATTCAGTATCAATACAAAACAAATCCATCCTAAGTAGCATTACCACGGTGAACGGCCAATTTACAACCCAGCTAAAAGCCAACTATGTTCCGCTTAATTTTGCATTGCCATGGCAACAGACAATTACCCTCAAGTTATTTGATGATGAGTGGGAGAAACAAACAGGAAGATAAGATGGGGAGAAAGAGGGGGATTACAAAAGAGGGGTGGATAAGAAACCATAGCAAAGGATGCCCTAATAATTTACAAACCCAGTACGTTTACAATGTTCTGATATTTTCTATATCATGTATATGAATGGTGCTAAACCCTGTATTGACAAAAAGACATTAATGTATTTTCCTTTATGTGAACAGAATATTGATTGTTTATGTCAATGAAGTTTAATAAATCAATTCAATTCAATTCAAACCTACTCCAAGTAGGGACTGTAAATTGGGAGGCACAAGGGGACTGCACCCTCTTCCCCCAACCCAACCCCCTTCCACTAAATGCATGAAAATATATAGGCCCGTATTATGATATCAAGGAGGTGTTTCACCAAGATAAGAAAGACTTTACGCACGACTTTACGTTTGACTGGTATCCTTTCTTGCGCTGATTGCGCGTAATATGATGAATGAACGTAAAGTCGTGCGTAAAGTCTTTCTTATCTCGGTGAAACACCTCCCAGGTAGGGACTGTAGAATCGAAGGCACAAGGGGGCTACACCTTCTTCCCCCCACCCCCTTTCCACTAAATACATGAAAACATATAGTGTGTAAAAAATTGTAATACACAGCCCCTCCCGCTTTCACCACCATCTGCAGAATCTGCATAATATCTGTTCTGAAATCATAAAACAAATTCCTGCAAATCTAGCAGATACACTGAAGCTTATGATAATAGTAGCTGAAGGGGGAAATATGTAAATGTTTGATTGGAAAAATTGTAAAAAAGGAGATTTTCCATGGAAGCTCTTTCTCTGAAGAATTTCTCTTGCAGGATTAGGATGTAGGTTTGCTGTATAGAAATTAGTAAATTAAAGCTCACTGAACTGAAATGCAATCGCATCATTACAGGCATACTTTAACAAGCCAAATCATCACAAAAAATAATGTATGTGATAATGTTGATATGAATAAAATGCATATTTCTACCCAAAAAGGGTTTTAAACAATACATCAGCGATCATAAAGCACATGGTTGTGTGTCAGTCAGACAGTTTTATGCACTAAACTTGAATCGGGCACTGCTGTAGTGTCTTAGTGTTTGGCCGGATGCTTAGAGAACACCAATGGTCAATTGCTTCTATAAATTCCTTTGTTTTAACCAAAGGTTTAACATTATGAATATAACACTGACTCAATTAGCTACATTCAAATTTTCATCTTATTCTCGAGAATGTTAATCGTTGCCTTTTTTATTCATGCCCATATCAAGTAAATGGGTTTGTAACAATGAGGGGTGTTTTTCAATAGATTTTCCAATAACATACAATTAAACATAATAAAACATATAACAGAAAATAAAATATGATACACATAATTAGAGCATCATTGTATACTCCGTTCATAAACTATACCGAGATGTACAATTGTACCATTAAAATGATAATAATTGATAATACTGAACATCTCTATTCAGAAGACAAGGAGAGAGACGCACCAAAAATTGGAGCTTACAATCAGTGAGTCTCCCAAAAGTAATGCAAATCTGAAATTCCGATACTGTAAAAATTATTTCTTTCGTGTCCAGAAACTTTCAGGGTTTCCATCGGTGACAATTTTTTTGCGTATTTAAATTTGCGGTCGGAACCATTTGTGAATTCACAGTCGGCAAATACTGGGGTTTTTTCACATGAAAATACCAGTTATAATTTAAACATTTTTGGTACTTATTACTAGGCCTAGTGATAATGATTTTTGTTTTTGTTTTAACACACTCCTAATTTACAGTACAATGACCACACAGGAGTTGACCTACATTATGCAATAACACTTTACTGTGTGTGTAGGCCATTAATACATGCAATATGCGAAATCTGTGTATGTGCGCGACGAGTTTCGGACATTTCCTTGCATGGTTAATTTCGCGTGTTTTTCAAAACATTTTTCGCGCAAGGTTAATTTTGTGGTTCAACATCCACATGCGAAAAGGGCGAAAATAAAACCGCCACGAAAGAAACCACGTTAACAGTATTCCAGACATGAAATAGAAAGAACATACATGTAGTTAACCCACAGAGACAACAAAAAGCTTTAGAGAGATTGCTAAATAAACGACAGGCGTAAATACAGTTAAAGCATGATCGTCAATCTGTCAAAATTTGTTTCTAGGCACCAGCAACAAGTTCCCAGGGGCTAGCAGAGGAAAAAATCCCCAGGTACTTGATCAACACATTAGTCCTGCCCACTCAAAATTCAAAGGGTGAATATTTGTGGGGAAAATGCAAAGATGGTCACAACAAGTCGAGAGTATCGATTTTGCAATTTCCTAATGATGCGCTTATAGGTCCTAGGTTACACTTCGCTTAGTGCACGATGGTCATTCTCCCTTCCCCAACCCACTTATATGACCTTTCTATCCTCAGTGTGCCACTCAATCGCTATCTCACTCTTTCTATCTCTCTCCTTTCATCTCTTGATCTCTCATTTTTGCTTCATTTCACATAATGTCCTTCATTCCATTTCCTTCTCATAATTCTTTGTCACTTAATTTACTATGCTACAAACATTCAGCCTACGTAATTAGCAAAGAAATCATCCCCTTTCCATCCCATTCCCCCCCCCCTCTCTCTCTTCTTTCCCTCTTTCTCTGTCTCTCCGATCCTTATATGGTTGCAGAGCAGTTTCTAAAACATGATTCATATGAATTTTGTGGAAGCTTCATGATGTATTGGTTCTGACTCTCATGCACCTTCAAACCAGATAGTCATAGGTCAGAGTCGCACACATGCTGTTACTTTACTATCAACAAGAAATGTATCCACACTGTCCTGCACTCATCCCAGGTGAGGTACCTAGCAGGAATATCTATTCCTCAAAATGCCACATGCGCCTGACTGAAGCAGGGCTATGATAATACAAAATCAGCTTGAGCACTCTGCAAAATTAATATGTGGGCTATAGCTTGTGTTATTACTTTCATTATTAAATTGGTCCAGAATCATAATCATCAGATCTCAACTAAATGAGCACTTTATAAACCGCTATATCCACAAACCTAAATTTGGCAGTTAATTTGACAGGGGAGCCTTTGAAAGTCCTCAATGTTTAATATCCTGTGGTTCCTCACAAAACTTCCCTTCTCCCCTTGCCTTTCTTTTTTTCCGCATTTCTAACCAAAAGGACCGGGATCAACCATTCGGAACAAACCCATCCCAACAGGGAATATAGTGGAGCAATACGGATGCTGAATAATTGAAGGCATTTACAGCCACAGGAATAAAGGCATGGGACTACAGTAGGATATCGAGTGAAAAGGTGGGCTATAAATCAATGTCAGACAGGATTGTATCGATTTCACATTACAGGATTGTGGAGAGAGAAAAAAAAGAGGGTGAAGCCCTGGCCGAGCTTATAACACCATGATCTGATGAAAAACGGAAGTAAATCAAACAAAGAACAATACATTTCAAGAATACTTATATCAACACAATAAATCTACAAAATCAATGTCAGACAAGATTGTATTGATGTCACATTATAGATTGTGGAGAGAAAATTTGTTTTATTAGAAAAACGTGCAATACCTCCATTTATAAAATCAAACTACTTTACCCATAAACCCTTGTTTAAAAAACTACTATTTTTGAAGTTTTGTGATATTAACAAATTACAGATTGGACCTTTTATGGTTTCTTATTTTAAGAAATCCTTACCCAAAAATTTTTATCGATATACTTTGAATATAAGTGTAAAAGCAATAGGGATAATACCAGAAACTCAAACAAATTGAACATATCCTTTTATCCCTACATTTCAAGAACAATTGACTATAAAGGGCAACAGTCGTGGAATGTGTTGTCAGATACCTTTAGAAACAGCCTAAATATTTCTTTTTTATCTTTTTATCACTATTTTGCATACAGCATACTTTCATTTTTTTAAATCTAAATGCCATTTCTGCCTCATTTGTCTTTTTGTATTTTAAAGCGTTTGCGTTTTGATTTTGTATACTTCTTACATATTTAATTTTCTGCTTTTGTTTCTTTTGCACCGCTTTAGAAGTGTGGTAAATTTGGGGATCAAACTTTGATAGGTCAATGGCCTTTGT
This sequence comes from Temnopleurus reevesii, assembly GCA_036244855.1. NCBI lineage: Eukaryota > Metazoa > Echinodermata > Echinoidea > Temnopleuroida > Temnopleuridae > Temnopleurus > Temnopleurus reevesii. The sequence continues at coordinate 210,205 of BQKZ01000008.1, forward strand.
TAATCCCTGACATCCTACACCCTTTAATCCTTTTCCCCATTCTCTGCTATATGTTTTGTATTTTTGCTTGTCTTATGATGATGCACTATTGATTTTTCATTTTATCTATTATTAAAGAGATAGAATTTATAACAGAAATAAAATTAATTGATTTTTTTTAATTGAACACAAAAACTAGTGGCCTACCTCAGCTTAACACCATAATGTGAGGAAAATACAAAAAAAAGGAAAAAGTTCAAGAATACTAGCATCAAAACAATAAATCCAGTTAATCATATTTCTCTTTGTATTGGAACATGTCTAACTATAACAAAGATTGCTAGCGTGTCACGTGACACATTGCTGATGCTAATGTAAATGATATGTTTGGTGCTCATTTGTAAAATGATGGCTAGTAGTGCATCCAATAAAGTAAAAAATGTTCAACATGTCTGAAAGTTTTCACTGATTTGCCCATTTTTTCAAATTACCAATAATTCATAATTTTTTAGTACTTAATCCTTTTTTTGTTCAGCTGACCAAATTTGTCTGCTCCTCTAAGAATCTATCATTTTTAAATAGACTCTTCTTTTAAGAACTTCAACATGAAGTAATAACCATAAAAAAAATAATAACTCAAATTCACATAAATCTACAGAAGATGTGAACATATTCAGTACAATGGTGTATGAGGGTGTACACGTGGGGAAGAGAGAGATAGGTAGGGTGAATGGGGGACCCAAAAATGGAAAAACTCTTTTCCTTCTTTTTTTTCCATGTCGAGCTGCAACAGAAACAGTGTGCAACTTAACTTTTTGATAAGTAATATTCAATTGCCAAACTGAAATTTATAGAAATCTACTCAAGATATGAAACTATTATCAACTCCAAAGCACATGAAGGCAATGTTGAATAATTAAGGAACAACTACAAACTCACAGCCACCTTTGAATTTGTATGTAACTATCCCCTCACTAGAATCCTGATCAAGATTCAACAGCTGTAAAACAATCTTCTTAACAGCATTAGGCCTAACAAAATTGTTGGTTGCTATTCATTGACCAATTCTCTGAAATTGGCCCTCCCTTATTCCCCACCCCTTTTTTTTTATTCATTCACATTGAACATTTTTGAGGAATTTATCAATATACATATAACATTTACTATGAAAACATCATATTGACAAAAAGTTTCATGGCATTTTGCGACTTATAAGAAATAAGTTTCCCATAGACAGTAATAACTATCTATTTCTGGTGAATCATTGAATTTAGGGTATTCCTAAGATTAGAGATTCAAGATTTTTGTGTAATTTTGCGTACAAAATTTGGTAAACAAACTAGAATACAAAAACAATGTTTTTACTATTTTTTAAGATTGGCATGTTGTGCAACCAACATATATATATATTTTTTTTTTTTTTGGGGGGGGGGGGCAATGAGGAATGTCAAAGCTAATCTCAGGTACCAACAGGAACAACTTTTTATAGATTAGAAAACAATATTCCATCATAATGCAAGGGAAACAGCTTTATTATACAATTTGCTTACCTGATATTCCAAAGATGAAAGGAGGTTAGCAGAGGTGGGCATGAATAAAATAAAAAAAAGGAGAGAAAGAAAAAATAAGTTATTCAGAAAAAATAAATACTACACATGAAGGAATACCATTCCTATATTTAAATTGAAGTGTGAAATATAAGCATATGACATCATTACAATGCTAGTACTTATCAAGAGTACACAAGGCGTGCCTCAGGGGCTACCAAATGTGGAAACCTCACTAAAGCCTCAAACTATCACACAAGTCCTCCACGATACAACATTAACCCTGCATGATCCATTATGCATGGGGATAGACGACATCTATCTTATTTCTCATGCAAGAATGGTGTAAGATCACCTGAAGATATATAGAAGACCTCCATGGTTTCACAATAACCCTACATAATTCATTATGTGTGGGGATAAAAGACATTGATCACATGGATGTTAGACGGCTTGATTTTTTTTTTTGTGATGGTTTCAAAGTATGATCATACATATATGTGATATAAACATCAAAATAAAAACAATTATATCATTTAGATAATAGTATAATTAATATAACTTCAAGTAAACATAACTTAGAGAAAACATGATTCAAAGTGAACGCACTTCATCTTGGGCTAAAAAAACTGTGTCTATAAAGTTGGAGTTTATATTGTGAAATGTATGTAAAAATGTAATTAAATAGCAATAGATATGAGTAATGAGACACAAAGCAATTGAAAGGAATGAAAACATTACAGGTGAAGTTGGGGATAGAACTGTTACCGATTACCTGACTATCTTAAAGAGAAGCTTTCAAAACTCAGATATAAACATCTTAAGAGAAGTAATCATATCCTTCAAAACTACAAACATTTCTTTTAAGAAGAAGGAACATATAAATCTTTCAAATAATGTTACATTCCATGTCAGTGTGCCTCAGAGGCAAACAAGTGTAGATTCCTCTTAAAAGATGCAACATGTCGTCAATGATGTAACATTAACCCTGCACGATAAATTATGTACAGAAATACAATACAATGATCTTAGACAAGCATGGAAGATTACCTAACTATATTCAAAACAGCACTGCGATGTCTGAGCTCCTAACTGAATTATATATAGAACATGGAATATATATATTCAAGCTAAATTACTGATTACCATGGTAACCAAACACTTGCCAATGGCAGAAAGTACCTTGGGATTTCTGATCGGCAGACATCGGGATAAAACCCTCGGAAACAAGTGGATAATGGAGCTGAATGCAATCAGACATTTATCTAAGCGGTGTTTGACTTTCAAGAGAGGAATTACTGTACTCTTTTTATTCACAATGCAGAAATCAACCTAATGTAATTTGTAATGCGCCGAATCCTCCAAGCCGGATGTTTGTGGTGCAGTTTTATGTTGAGGAAGAGAAACGATTAGAGACAGAGAGAAATGGATCTAGGTTGTAAAGAGAGGAAGAAAAAGTGTATGCAATGGCTTCCCAACGTTAAAAATGACTGCAACAAGCATTGAGTAACTCAGATTTCAGAGTGTGTTTAAACAGCATGTCTAAATGAAATATCTGCAGGTAGAATATTTCTTTTAATCTTTTTTATTTGTGAGAGTGGAAAGTTGAGGAAGGAACTGGAAGATGAGATAAACATATCAAAGTCACGAAGAGATAAAGGGAAAATGTGAAAATGGTTACCTAGATTCAAGATGAGTGCAGCAATTATCAAAAAAGTCAGACATCAGATAGTATCTAAAGAGTGTGTTCAATGTAGAATCTGCAACAGGTAGAATCTTGCTTTAAAATAGCAATATTATTATTAAATATGTATGGTTTTTCCAAAGTTAACACCAAGTTTTGTGATGTAAAAATGTAATTTCGACCCTCGCATCTTTGAATCATTCTGCTGTTTGTATTCTTTTACTCAAGGTAATCAAGCTATATCAAGGTCAAAACATTCATTAAAGAAAGTTCTATATCATCACTTCTTCTACTATCATTATCATAAAAATGTTCTAGAGCATGCTCGTTATGCACATTTTAAAGTAATGCTCATAAAATTAGACAAACATGATCATTAAATAGTTTGGGTGGACCATTACTACCCGGAAGATAGTCCAGTTGAGGACTGTGCCTCCAAGGGGTATACAGATCAGAGGTAAGGACTCTGTGGTTGAGTGTTATGTAGTCCCTGTGTGTTCAATGTGAGAGAATATGCAGAGGTGGGTGCTATCAAAAAACATAGTCCTCAACTCGACTACCCAAAAGAAGACGAACACTGATCTGATGCTAATTTGCAAGCATTAATAAATGGTAAGTCTGTGAACAGGTCGGTAGAGCCCCGGTCACATGGGGCCCTGGAAGCAACACGGTCCAACAAGACTCTTTGTTCGGAGTCAGTTAACTGTGAATTAACAAAGAGTCGTGTAGAGTCGTGTTGCTTCCGGGATCCTATGTGACCGGGGCCTTAAGAGCAACTTCTTTGATTCTAAAAGCAAAGATTTCTAGATATCAACCTGTCCTTGAACAAGAACCTCCCAAACTAAACCCACAGGAGTGCCAACTGGAGTCCCAACTATTAACAAATTAGAAATTCGCACTTTAAAGATTAAATGTGAGAAAATTTTATTTATGAGATGCATTACTGAATCAACAGAAATGCACATCCAATTACAATGCTCTATCAAACAATCTGATTATGAAAGCATTTTGTATGAAGTCCTCGAATTGCACAAATCAATTGCAAGGCTATCTTTAAATTGCACTTTTAATGAATTCATTTTGAGTCTCTGCAAACAGGTAGATTTGTATCATTTCATCTGACCAGATCAAGGGTTGCACTTCACTTGAATGGGAAAAGGTAAGAAAAAAGAAGGGTCCCTCATATTTTCCAATTTTGAGTGCACATGCAACTTCCGTATATCCCCCACCTCATCTCCTATCCCCCTCATAGACAAAAAAAATGAATTTCTTGCAAAGCAAATGTGCACTTTGCTAGTGATAATATGCCAAGTGTTCACCAATTTTCACACTGAGACACTGGACATGCCCCTTCCATT